>JAQGBD010001031.1:0-19884 GCA_034698165.1 Punctoribates punctum | reverse complement strand
TTTGATTGAATGAACGTGATCAATTCAAATTAATTTCTTTGACTGTTAAAATATTGACATCAAATTAGCATGGTGAATATTTCACAATAGATGTTATTCAGTCTCTTTGTTTCTCTCAACTCAATTGAACCATAATTAACTTGGTATTCAACAGAGACTTATTCACATTTAAGGTGTAATTCAGAATAAATAGAGAAAAATAGGAAAAACGGCTTAATTTGAATGCAATACAAATCACAAAATAAGGTCTAATTTCTCTTATTTTTCTTCTAATTTTGTCCACTTTTATGGCACTCCTCTAATCAGAAAATTAAATGTTTTTCCCCACTTTGATAGTCCAGACGAAACATAAAACACCTTGGTACTCAATTTTAATTCCTGTTTAATTTCGCACTAATCACCTTGGTTATTTCCTTACAAAACTAGTGGCGTTCCCTTTGTTTCTTCCATTCATTCAATTATATAATCTCTGGAGATATCCATTGATTCCCTTTAAAGCACTCCATAAGAATTTTTAGCACAGAATAGTATAACTCTACTTTACATCAATCGTTTTAATATGACCAGGGTCACGAATAATCTTGCAATTAAATTATGTAGAAATAGACATTAAATGATTGGTTCAAAAATCTTGGATAAGGCCAAGAGTTTTTGTACTTGGTCAAATTTCCCCGAGCATTAAGTGTCAGGGACAGCTTCTTGAGCCTAGCTTGGTGATTCCAGAATATAAACAAGCAGAAATAACAATAGAGACTCAAATCATTGTGAAAATAAACTCCTATTTCTTAATAAATTGAATGAAATAAATTTCAGCCCACAATCAGCACAGAATGAATAGCCTGTGCTGAGTGCGAGAGAGAGAGAGAGAGAGAGAGAGAGAGAGAGAGAGACGTGCTTTGAGTTCACTTCCAAACTGAATAAGGAAAATAATATTCTTGTTAAATGAGTGGTAAAATTCTTGTTGAGAATTAATTTCCATTTTGACAATTGCCTGGATTAAAGTGGATTGAGGGCTGAGCTCTGTGTGAGTGAGCCCTCGACAATAGATCCAATTTATTTGATAAAACACTTTTCCACTGAAGACAGTGACAAAGATTAGGCACATTTTAATTCTGATGTCAAGAGAGCCTATTATTAGAGTTTTGGCGAACAAATAAACTTTAATTTCAATTATAAATATTTGGTATAAAAGTTATTAATCATATGTTTATAAAATCTATTGCAGAGTCTCTCTCTCTCTCTCTCTCTCTCTTTCTGTATCCCGTTCACAGTATTCCCATCTCTTCCCTTTCCTGCACAACCTCTCCTTATATCTGTTTTTCTCTCTCCCCGTCTCTCTTTCACAGTATTCTCTCCTTTTCTCCCCCTTTCCCTCACTCTCTCGCACTCCCTCTCCGTTATATCTGATTCTCTCTTCTTCTCTCTCCGTCTCTCTCTCTGTCTTTGTCTGACTGTCTGTCTCTCCCCTCCCTCTCCGTCCCCTCTCTCGTCATTTCATAAGAAATATTGATATAAATTATATGTCAGACAATGTTTTGAACTTTTTGTTAATAATAAACATTTCATGAATGAGGAGAATCGCGTCTCTTGGAATTGATCAAGCGCAAATTTTTCCATTATAATCCGGGTTCAATTATCTGCTCAAACAAAATGCAATTTTCTCCGCAAAGACTTCATTTTCTTATTAAAATAAATGAAATAAAAGATCAATGCACTGAATAAAAAACATTTTTTTCCAAGATCATTTGAAAATTCATTTTATAAGATCTTCTTATTTCCGTTATTTTGTTGAAAAATTGGATCCAATTCGTGGAAATTTAGTTACTAGGTGTTATTTTTACTCATGATAATCAAGATATTTAACAAAGGAATATGCGCCACCTTGCTCATCTTGAAAATAATTCTACATCAGTGATATTAAATTGAATGAAACCCACACATAAAAAGCGGAATATTTGATAACCAAATTCTATTTCACACAATAGCCCTGGTCTTTGACCGGCGGACACAACGACTTCCCCAGAGATCGACATTTGAAGAGCTATTTTTCAATTTTATCTTTCGCTTAGAATCCGATTATTCTGTCCTTTCATTGAATTCCTGTGCGATTGAAAAGAAGTCAAATGTGTTTTTTAATAAAATTCTTGGCAATGGCTTTGAATTATTTGTTATCTTGATCATTTATTCCTTCAGCATGCCATAAGTTTGCCCAGCAACATTTAATCCTGATATTTTAATGGAAATTTGAACCTGGATATTTTATATATTGAAAATGACAAGAAATTGATTTGAAAATTGAGCAAAGATAATTTTTTCACCTAGGTAACTTTTAATATTTTTTTCAAAGATGATTTTTATGAGAAATTTTATTATTCTTTTCAACCAATAAGAAGACGAATAATATTTTTTGACTGAATTTCATTATATTGTAACAGAATTTCAATATATTGTAACAGAATTTTCTTTTTTATTCAACAGAAGTGTTGTGTAATAAAAAGATAGAAAACTTTTGTGGAAATTAATGGATCCGATACTCAATCAGACGTTAGCCACCGCTGATTATGCTGAGTGCGATCCTGTATTTGACCAAGATTGCCGGTTCAACAATGGAACTCATGTCTATATGGAAGACCCCAACGAAATTCTGGACCCTTTCAATATTAACCCAGGTGAATATAATTACTTATTCTTTGGTATTACACAGAACTAGGTAAACGAGTGATGACCAAGGTATTCCACTTCAGGGGGTGTTTTTTGGGTATTTTGTCTAAACACCCTTGGCCATCACTGATGATAGATTAAATAGTAATTGGAATTCAATTTAATCAAGATAAAAGACAGTCGAATAAAAGGTGTAATTCCTGAGCACAGAATGAAATTTAATTACGTTTTTTCCCATTTGACAGCATTTTTGACAATAGTGGTGACCCATGCGATCACATTCTTCGTGGGAATTATCGGCAACTCTGTGGTGATCGCCACGTGGGCCCGGGGCGGAAAACTCCGGTCGAGCACAGCCACATTCCTGGTCTCGTTGGCCTGTGCCGACCTATTGCTCTTGTTCATTTACGTGCCATTAGAAACACTGGAGTACTTTGTGATCACGTGGGATATCGACGGAAACATCTGTAAACTCAGCGCTTTCGTTGAGATGTTGTCGGGAATGGCGTCTGTACTCAACTTAGTGGCAGTTTCTGTGGAAAGGTATGTCCTCTCCGTTGCACAGAATAGCCCGGAATAGCACAGAATTAATTTTTTTTAATCTTTTTTTATGTGAACTCAGCGTTAAATCCGATGGAAATGAATATGATTTTTGATTTTTGAAGAATTGCTAGATTAAAATGTTTGGTGAAATATTGAGTCAGGATTCTAGCAAGATGTGTTTTTAACCTTGATGAAAAAAATATTTTTCTGATGGTTATGCCTTCAAAAGCCTTGACTGTAGTGACAAACGAAACGAACAAACATTTGACAAATTGTCTGCAAAAATAATCGATAATCGATTCAATCGATACTTTATTTCTAGTAATTATTATTCGGATGAAAATTCTTTTCTCAATTGAGTGGAGAAACAAAATGTCAGTTTTTAACTGAAATTAATTGCCTTTCGCCAAATTCTCAGGACTTAATCTCTTGTTAAAAATAGAACAACAGAACGATATTACCGAACATTTGTTATGATTAAAATGACATTAATTTCCTCTTCGATTATTGCCAGGGTAACTTTTTCCTCAATAAACATATTTACTCCTAGAAATTCTTTGCAAATACTCCAATATCCGGGTCCATCAAATAAATTGAAATAACAAGATAATTAAGTTGACATAATTGAGGGAAACTTGATTTTTTACCAAGATGATCATATTTCGAATCGAATATAATTATTTTTTTAATGAATGTAGTTTTCTTGAAAAATATTATCCGGTTCAGTAATTTTTTGACCTAGATAATCATCAGAACTCTATTATACACAAATATAAGACACATAAGACATAGCAAGTTGAGAATCATTCTTGAATTTCTACCTTGCTAACATTTATATTAGAAAACTTTGAAGCTAAACACTTATGTGTGTAACTAGATCATTTGATTTTGTTAACCATCGAAAACTTCTTCCATTTCAATTACATGTTTATATATTTCGCCAACTCATTAGCAAGGATAAATAAGTTTATCATAAGTTCATTCAAAAGAATTGCTGAAATTTGGAATACAATGTATCTATTACAAATATTACCTTGGTAATTGAGATATATTAGAGGGACAGTTATTCCTGGAACATTACTTCCTTGTTTAGCTATCAAGAAAACAATCTTGCTAATTCTTTAATGCTAGAGTTTAAAAATAAACACTTCCGTGCATTTGATCTTGCTGAATTTCGCAACAAAACTTTGATGGATAATTGAATTAATTTATTTGAAAATTAAAACGATAAGTAAACTTGGAAAAACAATAAACTAGGATATATTAGCTGGCATTTAAATATGGCTCCGAGCAAAAACAAAATCATAAAATTGCTCTTGCTCCTAAATGAAATTCTTTAAACAAAAGTAATATTGCGTCAAAATAAGTCATAGATTTAAATTGCCCAGGGTCATTCATGAAAAATGATATGAATATTAAATGAGCTATTATCTCAAAATATGTTTTTCATTTTTTTTCACCTAGGGCAATAATCCTAATATGTTTTTTCAATGAATTCTTCTTGTTTATACTTAATTCACTTTTTCATCATGTAGATTTTTAGTGATTGTATATCCGATCCGAGCGCGCCGTTGGTGTACAGTAAGCAAATCGAGACGGAGTCTGCTCCTGGTCTGGACGCTGGCCATCCTCTTCGCCACTCCTATTGTTTTTAACAAGGTAAAAAAATGAATTCACTTTTTTGTTCTAAATTTAGAAGTTTTTGCAGAAAATTCCAGAATTTCTTGAAATAAAATACTTTATTTAAAATCGAAATACATTAAAGGTTTTACGTAATATAAATCCGAGAAATTTGAAACTTGCAAATTTCCATTTTATTTATGGGTTTTTAATGACGTTTATCATAAAATTATATAATTTTTTCCATCATGGTGATTTTGTTTTATGTTAAATCATTTATTGATTATTAAATAGAATTGCCAATATATTCCGAGTCATTTTTAAGGTTGGTATATGAAATTAACAAGGTCATTAGTTAAATGATCTTGTTAATTCAAAAACTAAGAGAGTGTGAAAGTATGGGATTGAGTATAACGGGCTCTGACTGTATATAATATTTTTTTTAACAAATGATAGTCTTTTTCGAGACATTACTTAAATGTTTTTATTCTTTTTTCTTATAAAAAGATAATAAAAGGAATTCTCTAATATTTGAACTTTAGTTCCAAGAATATAAAAGTTTTTTATTTCAGTACTCAATCGAAAACTTAATTTGAAATTCGAAAAAAATAAAACTCAAAGAGATTTTGAATTAAATTTCATTGGATTTTCATTTCACTCAAAATTTCATAAAAAAAATTTCATTAGAATTTAAAATCAATTTTTCAAAAACTTGTGTTGAAATAAAGTATTATTCTTTAGGTTTATATAATTTACGGTAAACTTTCCAGAAATATTCGAAAATGGTATTGAATTTCAATTTGAAATTAGGCCAATTTAAATGGAATCATAAAACGAACCAGAATAAAGCCATATTAGATTCAATTTTCTACATAAAATTAATCATGATTAGTTATTTTTTCTATGAAAAATGTCAGTTATTTGCCATTTTAAGTGATATTTATTCTTCGAAAACACTATTATTAGAGAATAAAAAGCATATTCTATGACTCATAGATTGTTATAGAATAATAAATGGACCAAATTTATTAAATTTCATCCCTGGGATTAAAATTTCGGAATCGTGTAAACCGTTTTGTTCTGTCATTTTTCTTGACATAAATGCATATCATTTCAAATATTTGCAAACAATTTAATGATCAAACAAAAAAACAATTCACTGGAAAAATGAACAAGTACACATTCTATTTCTGTTTAATTTCTGATTCCTTTATTATTCTTTGCTAGGTAATATTACTTAATTCAATAGTATTCGAATTAATTCTCTCGAAATTAAAGCCAAGAACACAATAGAATACTTACGAGATTTAAGTTATTAAAAGATTTCGAGAACGGAAGTGTTTTTTAAATCACTGAAAATATGACCAAGGTAGAGCAAAGAAAATTCTAATTAAATAGAATTTGATTTGTTTAGGGATAGAAATGAATTGATCTGGCTAAAAATTTGATGAAAACAAGCTTATTTATCGAAAAATGAAATAAACCACCTTGATACTTCCTGATTAAAAGCTTAAAAAAATTATTTCAATTCTTTTAACTTAAATTTTCCAAGAGATAAGTCTATGGAAACAAATTCTACTCAATTGAATTATTCATGGATAAAAATAACCCGGGATAAATTACCAGACAGGAAAAATAAACATGTTTGTTTTTGTTCGCACTCCAACTGTTTAATCAGTCAACAAACTGTCACCTGGATAAATCTCTTCTTTTGCTCTGGAATATTCTGTCACATGAATGAATGAGTGGAGGCTAATGTGTGCTAGCTTAATTAAATAAACTATAAATGAAACTCAATATCCTCGATATCGATACTTAATATCCTGGTAAACATGATGTGATGGTTCAAGATATCCTCAATTAACCTAGATTAAATTCTTTAGGATAAAAACAAGTTTTAACAACATTATTCTTCAGTCAATAACCCAATTTTAATTTATATTCACCATGGTGAATGAATTCAAAAACAAATAATGGCCAAGGTCATACATCTCAGGGTGGTAAAATTAGTAAAATATCAAAGAGGGAACAAGGTATTTTTTTGAAAATTCTGTCTCAAAAATGGAATTTTTTTCTCTTTTTATATTGTTTTTAAATACAATAAAATTAAAATTTAACAAGGTGAATTTGAGGTCAAAATAAAATAATGGGTATAAACTTATTCCGGGTATTCCGATGTAGTTTTGTTGTGATTAAATAACCTAGATTATATTTTCATTCTTGAACTTGAGTGAATAACAGCGAATAACCTAATTTGCACCCACATTTCACCTAGAACATGTACTCAATCACGTACTACAACAACGTGACCTCGCTCACCGCCTACTACTGCTGGGAACCGGACGACCAGTTTGCGCTCTTTCTGTCCGTCTATCAGCTGATGGCGCTGTTCGTAATCCCGGCCTTTTTAATGATAATCTGCTACTTCTGTGTCATCCGAGAGCTGTGGGCGTCGACTAAAGTGATCACAACACTGACCACACCCTCCTATAACTCGAACGGCATGCGGGTCCATAAGGACGGCCAGTCCTATCTGGTCCGTTGGCCCTCCAAGAGGCTGACCTCGATCAGCATCAACTGTAACTCGAGCTGCTATTCCAACTCCAGTAACGACAACCCGAGCTCTAACACATCCGGGGGTGTCGTCGGGGGTGTCGTCAACAGTAATAATAATAATACAGTTATTAATCAGAATAAGAATAATATTCTAATCAATAATAATAAGGCTTTTAATCAAAAGAACTCTCAGAACAAGAATTATAATCTCATTAACCAAACGACGACTACAACTGTTGAACATTCGTTTGATTTCATGCACTCGAACTACGACTCCGTACACACGGCCCCCACCTACCGGTCCCCCGTCACCGATATTAGGAATGCCAGGAAACAGGTGACTGTTATTTCATACTTTATTATGAATGCACCACGATAAATTATAATTGAACAATGGAATTGCGCGATATTAATTTGAGCATGGATAATTGGCTTATTTTGCTTGATATGACAAAATATTTCGAAATTGAGCAAGGATAAATAAATTTCAATACATTTGTGTAGAGAATCCGTGTGGGAAATAACAGTTTGAAAATTGAGACAGGTAATCCTTTAATGGAATAAATAACACGTCTAATGTTACAGGCTCATTCTAAGTTGTTTATGAAAAGTTGTTTCCTTTTAGAGAATAATAGAAGTGTGCTTGCACAATCAGGATAAAGGTATTTTTAGACTAGGTAAGCTTGAAGAATAAATGAGAAATGTCATTCTATATGTCTGGAAGTGAACAAGATTAATTTTTAAATCTATTTTAATCTCGTATTCTTGTAATTGAAATTTTATTTCCAAGAATAGTTGGGTAAATTTGAACATGATGACATTTAACGATGAGCAAGCTCACTTAATTGAATGATAAATTTAAGAAACAAACTAGGGAAATATTATAAGAAAACTTGTTTATTGTGCTAGTTTGATTGGTATTTGAGAGAAAATTTTCATGACCACCTTGCTCATCTTAATATAAAATATATATCAAATCATTTGCTCCGAGTTTTCAATAAACTCTCATTAATTTCAAACATGGATTTGGTCTTCAATTCATTGCTCAAAGCGATGGCGAAATTGATTTTCTTGGTATAGACAGCATTTAAGCAAGGATAATTAAATCTGAGCAAGCTCATTAGTCGAACGAAAAAACATATTCCATGTCTTCCGGAGTATTAATATAATTGAAATAATTTTCAGCTCTACTTCCAGGTCATCAAAATGTTGCTCTTCATAGTGATTATATTCCACGTCTGCTGGGGACCAAGGCTAATTATGAACGTTATGATAACCACCGGGCTCACCAGCTTCGACCACTTCACCTACAGTGCCAGGGTGGCCTTCTATTTGCTCTCGTTCATTCACTCGGCGTTGAATCCGTTCGTCTATGGCTTCATGTCGTCTAACTTCAGGTAAATTTTTTATCTCGGTCAATTTTTTAGGCGAGTAAAATATAGATGATTACAACACCTTGGTAATCTATGATTAACTATAGCAAATAAAATGTGACAGGTCCTATGACTTAAATAAAATTACCATTGTTTTAATGGTGGAGCTGTCAATCTTAATTTGTGCCAGGTTCAAATAGAGAACAATTCTATTAAGGATACTCCTACTTAATTATCAGATAAGACCGGCCAGATAGGGCATTGATAATGTTATCTAGCACATATTTTATTCACGAGTTCATTATTCTGTGCGATAGAAGTGATAGAAGTGTTTACTCGAATAGAAATCTATTTATTATTCAATTTAAACGTTTGAATACTTAATCAAAATATTGTTTTTCCCTGTTTTTTGTTTTTCTATTTCCAAGATTATTCCACTCAGGGATGACCAGGGTGTACAAAATTACCTGAACCCTCATCATTATCCAATTATAATTGATCTTGTACACATTAGAATAAGGATGTTGAAAAAAACACCCACCAATTGAATCAGCATTATTTTTGATCAAGTTACCATGGTAACCGTCTATTGTATATCTTGACAGTCATCTGATAGAGGAGAGGGTGTTTGCCGTCAGACAATAGCCTTCTATCAATAGACTCCGGGGTGAAATTATCATAAATATGGCTCTGAATGCGAGTGCAATGATTTCTATTGGCATTCAAATCCTTGTTTAGTTCAATAACTTTGTCAAGTGTTTTGCCATTTTGTGCATGGTCAATTTTCAATGCCTATTAATTCCCACTGAAATTCGTCTCTTTATAATTCAGATCTTTTTTCAATAGAATATGAAATTAGTTTTTCACTCCAGCAAACTGTCGTAGATTAGAATTAAACTTAATTTCTATTTACACTGTTTTATGCGAATATGAGCAAGGTGGTTCAATGAGCAAGGTTAAAATTCAAGACTCAAAGTTCCTATTGATAATTTTTGAATAAGAACATTGAGGAATTAAATTGAACTAGTAAAAAAAAAGAAATTTATTAAATAAGTAGAAATAACACAAAATATTCAAGGTCATTTTTAAGCTATACACCTTGCTTAGACTTGAAATATTCTGAGATTGTTTTGAATTTTTTTTTCACCATGCATAATTCAAATGAAATGCTGGTTAAATAAAACCACCAGGGTTATTTGAAAAATAATAAAAATAACTGACTTGAAGTGAGCATGAATAAACAGAAAATATATTTGATCTAGGCGAATGATGCTGAACTCGTGCCACCACCACAGCTCCAACTGTCACCATAACCAGGGTTCAATTCAAGACATAGCCGGGACGTCTTCCTGCGTTAATATGTCTCACTTTAACTTCAATGCTATTAACTATTCGGCGACTAATCGGCGAACAAACGACTCGTCCGACGTCTATATGCCGTCTGTGATCAACGCCATCGACAGTGTGTCCATTAATAATGAGTTGTCCCCGACTGTGGCCGAGGAGTCGGCCATCAGGTCGTCCGTCAGCGACAACTTTCCCAGAGGCCAACCACTCAGCGAATACCAGAACTCTAGTCATTCATTCTGAGCTCCAGAACAGAATATTCTGTAATTCTGGGGAAGTGTTGGTCAGATGTGTGTCAGCCATGGCCTGCAAGGGAATACCCTTCCATTTGAATCGAAATAATAAATTTTTATATCAAACCTGCTGTCTGTCTGATAGCTGTCAAGTGAGCTTGGTCAATGTTTTTTCAAATTTGTGATGAAAATAAAATTTTTTTATCCCTTTCCTCCCCTCCCTATGAAAGGTTTACTTAATTAATAATAAACAATCATAATTACGAATGAGCTTGCTGTGTTAAAAGGAAAGGTACAGAATGAGAAAGGTGTTTTTCTCGTCATTTATAATCTAGTTATTTATTTTATTAGATTTTCAAATATTTATTCAATTGTTTTAATAAAATAAACAAATTTTATGTCAATTAAAAAATTGTTTGTTATTTACATTTCAATAACGATTGTAATCATTGTATATATAAAAAGATTTTCTTAAATAAAAAGTCAATTTCAGTCAATACCCGATCCCTCGCTTGAGATGTGGGGGCTCTGAAAATAATGTGAGATAAGGGACTGACACCAGAATCGGGTGTCGACTGCAATACATTCATACACTTTGTCTGACAATACATACAATTTGTTCTTATCATTCATTTTTTGTCTGCCCAACAATGGGTTATTTTATAGGATTAATCGGTTTATTGCATGTTATAAATAGCGGGGATAGAAAAATAGGCCCTTGCTGATTGACAGGTCTATGACATCCCTTAATGGAACAGAATATTGGGCACAGAATATAAGTATTGAGTGCATTGAGTGATGAGATAAACGTTAATAAATAGGAATTCAATGCAAACAGAATAATGACATAAATCTCATTCTGTGCGCAGGAATTCTGTGTTTCAGAACTTAATATATGTCGACTCCCTTTCCCTGTTGTGTCTGCGGTCGGGATAACCGACTCGGTTGAGATTTTCGTCCAGTTCTGGGCTCTGACTGGTCTTCGTCCGGCCATTGGCGTAGAGTTCGTCCAACTGGTGTTGACTGCCGAACAGTTTTGCCACCAAATGGACAGACATTCCGCTCCTTTTGGCCCAAATATCACGTTTCAGACGATATGAATAATAGATTAGAATTAATGTCAATATAAGGCTCAACACTAATGGTATGATTAGAAGGGTTTCCACGAATACAGATATTAAGCAAAGGATTGCCGTCAGTGTTGTCAACACTGTGTAGACCAGAGTTAAGCTCAGGATATCTCTGAAGACGGCATAAAAGCCCAGCGCCTGTTGTAGACCATAGACAGTGACATAAGCGATGAGTCCGGTCCTCAAGTGATGGCTTTGTTTTCGATGTGAAAATATGTGTTTATTAACCCATTCGACGGTGACCTCCATATCCAGACACACATATATGACAACAGAGAGTTGCAAGAGTATAATGAGCAAGATAATAAATTTCAGCACACGGTAGAAATTACTCCAATCAGATATTTCGTACATTTTTGACATAAGTTTAAAATTTTTCATTTTTAACACAAAACAAAACAAATGTTTTTTTTCAAAACATATTACAAAATAAATATATTAAATAAAATTCACTTTCTTTGAGACGAAAATACTTTTTCCCAATTAACTTGCAAGTAGTCGACTGAGTGGACAGGCATAGGAACGGCTCGATTCCTACGTCACGTGACCTCACAATTCACGTCACGATTATTGGTAATTATATTCGCTTTTGAATTAAAGTCAATTTAATTATAAAATATATTTATTTTTTTTGCGAAGTTTTTCCTGAATCTAAACTCAATTTTAAGACGAGTGAACAGCACAGTCCCCAAAGCACAGGTAGTTTCGTTGAACTGGTATCTGAAATTTCAGATTCAAGGTGATTCATTAGATGTCTCGTATTGACGAAATAATTAATAGCCTGGTAATTACATAACACCTTTTTTCAGGAACTCATTGCGTGTAAAAAAATAATAATAAATTGGATTTTTATTTTCAATATTCAAATGACTGAAGAAATTCATGAAATTTAAAACTTTTTGGAAAATTTAATGAATAAAATCATTTAATAATCAAATAGAGGAGTATTTTTCAGCACAGGAGAGGACAGGACTGAAGTTCAGTGCTGTCTGTCCTCAACACCGATAGCACAGGTATTAAAAAACTGAGTGTAAATTACACTCCGAAGGGGACAGACTATTGTCATAAAGGATTGAAAAACTGAGATATGATTTGTTATCAAATAATTAGCGAACAAAATATGATAGCTATTCGTCAAACACATGATTATTGTATGGATTCAATTGCAAGTTTATCTTGAAATATGATCAAGGATATGTCAATATAATGTGTATGTGTGTTTGGGTACGTGTGCTCTGGCTTTCCGTTTGTTTGTGTTAAATTAGGAATGCCCAAGGGGGTTCTAAAATACACCCTTATTTTTTTTGCTAGGTAGGATGACCTTTTCTATCCTCCTCCCTTAAGCAAACTCTCCTTGCACCTCTTCCTTCCTAGTCAAAATTGAGTACCTTGGTCATTACTCGTATTAAACAATAGGTCAGCGCAAATATCAGTCGCTCAGGACATGGATTAGATCTGTTTTTCTTCCCACAAATGGGAGGAAAGTAAAGCATTTTTCTTCCAAAATGGGATTTTATTTTTAGACCTTTGAAAGTGTCGTCTCTTATCTTGAAGTTCACACCATTTCAGCGATTAATCAAAACCTGGGAAACGATTAGCGGAGATATTCTTTAAAACTGAAGAAAGTCAGTCATTTACGTCATCGAAGTTGACCAAGATCATATATTTTGAAGGAATTCTCTTTAGTCTAGAACAGACTTTAATTATAGTGAAAGCTATCTTGTTCAATTTAATTTATATTGGATTTGAAAAATAGTTGTGTAAATCTTATTAAAAGGTGCAAGCTATTATCCAGGTTCAACTTTAGACTAGGTCTACCTTGGTCATCATAGTGATCTACGTCCTTCAATATAAAAAATATTTTTATCAATTTTTGATACGAAATAATCGATAGTCTGAGAGAATTGATTGAATATTTCGTAATAACTCTCAGCAATCCTGTTCTTTACCTATTTCTCAATAACCCGGGTATAAAATCTGTGTTCAGCTGCGAATAAATACAAAGATTTCCTCAAAATCTCCATAATTTCAATAATCAAAACATAATTCTCTTATAGAAATTGATTACTAAGTAATGAAGTCTAAACGCAAACAATATTCAAATGTAGGACAGAATGAATTTTTATGAGTCCTCTCCTCTGGAAAGCAGTAAAAAAAAATTATCGAAAAAAATAAATGAAATTTCATTTTCAACGGAATAACTAATTTTCGTAACAAAAGTGTCTTTGAATTAAATTTATTCATTTCGTGTTCGTTGTGGCGAAAGGAAAACCATAAGAGCCAGGGATGGGCACCAATGCAAAGCTCAGGTCAATGGTGGCCAAGGGGGTATAGCTAAAATACATGGGTGCTCCCTCTGGTTCCAATAATTTGGCCATCCCTGAGCTAAAGTGCTCATTATCAAGCTCATTATAAATATTTGGTAAAAATTCAATTTCCGTATAAAAAGATAATTAGATTTTGTAAACTCTCTAACATGCTAGATCAAATCAATAAAATTCTCTTGGTAAAAGAGCTAGATGGCAATCCTTGAGCTAATTATTTTTAATTTACCTAGCACAGTTCAGTAATTGTTTAATTATAATTGAAGTTGATTAAGGAGAGCCTCTCCTCCTTTCAAAATGAACCCTGAGCACATCCCTGTGCTCTTGAATTCTGTAGTACTTCTCCTTCAATATAATGTTATTCTTGCGAATAACTCATTGAAGGGTTGGCTGAATATTCTGTGCAAAAGAGTTGTTGTATTTTAATAGAAATTAATTGCGGAGAAAAACAAAAATTCAGATTTAATTGAATTACTGAAAAATTTTATTTAAATCAACTCAAGTGTTGTACTGAATAATCGAGGCACTAATTGATTAAATTAGTAATCAATCTTGTTAAATCAGTGTGCCATAAACAATTAACCAAGTTCATTAGGGGATTAGTGTTCGACCATTAGATTAATGACAATAAAATTGATGAATATTTTAATACTAATTAAATAAGATTTTCGTATCCCAACTGAATAATCAATTAGAATATAATTTTTAACCTTGTCAAAATTGAATATTTCAAATAATTTAAATAATTGATGGTTTAACCTTGTTTAAACTCAGAATTAGGCTCTTGTATAGTTTCAGAATATCGCCTGCGTCTAGGCTCAGAATTCAGTCCAGGACCAGGTTCATAAATTCGCTCAGACTCATCACCAGGATCCATTAAACCGATCGTGGCCATTAATTTTTTCATTAAACTCATACTCATAGTAAAAGTTCTTCGAATAAAACTGAATATTCCGTTTTCACCTTGATCATCTGATGCGCTAAAGCCGAGCATATCCTTGAAATAGTTGCCAATTCTGTCGAGAACACCATCAGCTTGATCATTTATATCTGGGACATTTGATGTTTGTCGAGGAAAAGGACGAATATTTGTGTATTCCCTTTCATTTGAGAAGTCGAGTTGCTTTCCACTTTCATCCCTCTCCACTTCGGACACCACTGCTCCACAATTGTCTAAATTAATATAAAGATATGGTCTAGGACATACCCTAATCATTTAAGACACTTACTTCTGAGCAGATGGTGAAAAATGAGCAAGAGCACAAAAGTCTTTGACATTTACCAATAGAAAAGATAATTAAAATTATAATCAAGCACTTTACAAATGTACTTGCTTGTGTCACCCTTTTGGGAGTGAATAAATCTCATCTATAAGAATGTTTATATAATTTTGATTTAATAATTGCCTTGAGCCTACTCTAAATAATTATCTATTTGTGTTGAAACATTTTCAAACAATTTAATATTTAATTCTTTTGTTTGAAGAATTGTTTGAAATGTTTCTTGGAATAAGTGTGACCACCAAGACCCTATACACCCCTGAAAATTTTTTTGAAAAAAGCTCAGGACATCCTCCCCTAAAACCTCCCCCCTGAGGTCGATGAGCTTGGCGATGTTTGTTTTAAATTTCCATATTGTTAATTATCCTTTATCTAACAAATATAACCTGGTCACTTTGAAAATAATTTCTTTCAAAGAATAGCAGAATAAATATTAAACTTTGATCAAGGTCTTGACAATTAATAATCGATTACCATTTAATCAAGCTAAATTAGTTGAATGTCTACGAAAATAATTTCTTGAAAATTATATACATTTGTAAATATTTCCAGCTTTGAAAAAGGAATTCCCATAATATTCAATCATATTGTACTTGGCAATATATGAATTCCGTAAATGTAGTGTATAATTAATGGTTTGATCTTGGTTAATAATTAATTAATTAGATGAACGCCTGACTAATGATTGAATAATTTTAATCTACTTAAAAAAAGATTTAAAAATTCCTGTTTGCTGATTGAATCTAGCAAGTTTGACGATGCGATAAATCAGGCAGTTTCAATGAGATTTAATCTTGCTAAATAAATAAAGACATAATAAATTCAGTGAACTTTTAAATTTAATTTCTAAAAACCAATTCTTTACATAAAATCAATGCTTATATTTCGTGAATAAATATATGAATACAAAAGAATAGATAAAAAAAACTAATCAGAGGTGCGAAAGGGGGTGGAAATACCCCCTAATTTTTGGCCACAAGGGATCCCTTATCCTTGAATTTGGTTAATAAAGTGACCTTTATGCAAAATCTCTGTAACTTCGCAACTGAGATGAAAATTATTTTAAAATTACCTTGATAATCAGATAATAGGTCTATCGTGGGTTTGATAATTAAAATAACCCCTTTACCCCAAACCCCCCGAAAATTATTTAGTCTGATCCCCTGCCCTGAGTCGAGACACTTCCGCTTCACTGAATATAATACTGGAAATCAATTAATCTCTTAATATAAAGGCTTTTCATTCACAGCACTTGACGTCTGATTTGGATGTCATTCACACAATGGTCTGTTTGTCGGCTGCGGAGGCACTGTCTGCCAAACTATACGACAGTCCTGTGATCAGTAGATCCAGCGCTGCCGTCGACCAGAATATATGGCTGTATATAAACCAATAGACAATACCATTGAAAATGAATATAAATATCATTAATATAGAGTTTGTCCACAATTTGCAGAAAAACACTAATAAAAGAGACGTTAATTCAATGGAGATATCGATTGAGGAAAAGCCAATTATCACTGATGTGAACGAAATCTGTAAACAAGCAGAAAGTTTGAGCGGAAAAAAATATTAATTTCGTTGCTTTAAGCTGAGCAGGAATGGCATTATTAAGTTGAATGAACAAGGTAATTTCGCTTAAAGGATGACTAATTCAATCTGGAAATTGCTGGGATGGGAAAAATTAAAATTTTTAGCAAGATCATTTGAAATCAGGCATCAGAAATAATAAATAATATATGGATAAGAAAAATTCATTTTTTTCCAAGTGATCTTGCACATCCCATCAAATGAAGTGATGGAAAAATGAGGATTTAATTAATTTACTCATTTTTGATGAGAAGACAGGAAAGGCCTTTATATTTAATATATTTGAACATGGCACTTGTCTTACATGATAGTTATCCAGGTGTTGGGCGTCAATGAGAGAGGTATTAATTTTTTCATTGTATATAATCATCAAAATATTTGCCACTATTTTAGTTAAGATTAAAAAATTCAAAATCAGGCGAATTGTTATCGAATTGAAAGTGATTTTCATTTTTTTTCATGAATTTTTTTAATCTTGTTATAAAAATTGAGTAAAAATATCCTTGCTATTTTTATTCAGTTCACAGAAATATTAAATTTTTCTCCATTTACTGTCAAATGAAAAATCAATGGAGGAGTGGGTGGAAAACCATTTGTCAAATGGATAGCCCTTTCCCAGAGATAAGCCTATCATTAGATCAGATAATAGTCTATTGTCTATAGTCTTATGTTTTTTTGCGACAAATATTTTATTTATTTTTATATTTTTCTTATAACAAAACAACTGAAATATACAAAGAATTTGAAAATATTTACTTTAGAATTATTTTTGCAAGCTCAATTTTCCTAATTTTGAAGAATCACATAAATTACCTGGCTAATTAATAAATTTTTATTGGTGGAACAAAAGGAAAATTAATAAAATACCAAGGTGTATATATGATCACCAAGTTGGTGGTTTATCATGTCACATAAGGCGAGCAGTACCCTGATGGATTCAACTCACTATTGTCAGACCATATTTCATAGACCTTCTGTTCGGATCCTAAAAACATTGGCGACATATCCCCGCCGTCGCCATATTGGAAACCTTGGATTTGATGTCTCCCGGCCTGTGTCTCATTGAGGAAAACTGGTCGGGGAAGTGGTTAACATCTAGTATTGCATTCACCCGTCTCTTCAAAAGTGTGGGAAATTCCCGAAAACTTTCCCGACTTGAAAGCGGGAAAATATTTATCAATAATAGATTTTGGAAGCCGTTTGACAGCAGTAGGAATCGGGTCTGCGATGCCTTTCATTAAATTATTTATAGGTCTGACCAAACTGTCGGGAACAGAGCACTGGCCGCCGAATCCGATCCAATAGAGCTCTCTTATTGTAACGTCGGGAACACCGGTGAGAGTTTCGGTTCTAATGTCAGGGGTTTGTAGTTTTCCTGTATAGGGATTCATTTTACGACTTAAATCGGGGTTAGGGGTTAGGGGTTAGGAATTCCCTCCTCTGAAGCTGCCATCTTAGGGTATCCCCATCTGTAATTGATGCATGGTGCAAATAGAAGAGAATACTGAAAAATACCAAGGGTAAGATAATTGATGTTTTAGATTAGGATTTAATTTACTCATAAGGAGCCTCCCTAAGGGCGTACTGTCCCTCATATCCTCCAACGTGAACGTGAGGCTGGAAATGGATGCCTGAGTGTGTGACAGCCCACTCATTGTAGTCTTTAGAATTTTGTATAAAACTTGTTAGGACCTCTTGAGAAACCCAGGGTGCAATTGTGCCATCTGGTAACCAGTGACGTCTAATTGAAGGCATCAGGTTCAATTGAGCATAAAGACCATCTGTGACGGCGTAGCCATTGGAATAATTGCCTGAATGACCAAGGTCTTCCCAAATAGCTGAAAGTTCTGGATGTGCGCCATGAGAATGAAGGTTCCAATAGGGAAGTGTGATGCCTGGGTCAATAGTTTGCATGTATCGTTCAAATTGATTAACAGTCCATCGATGGGCGACTGTAAATTCAATCGACTTATGCCAAGCGTCCCAATGTTTGACACTAAGATCAGTCAGTTTCTGGGGAAACCCCTTTTCATACATCACTTTGAAGACTTTTATTAGTCTGTGCTTCTGTTCGGGTGTTAAACACTTCCAGTCCTGTCTGACACGGATTTTAGGACAAAGAGGTTTTTCTGGTTTAATGTCCGCCAAAACAGTGAACGAATGGTTGAGATATTGTCTGACATTTTCGAGCTCTTCGTCGGTGAAAACCGTCGGCTGATTACACTCTTTGTATATTCGTCGAAGACATTCCTCATTAGAGGGGTTCTGTTCTTTAGGAGACTCAGGGTTTGACCAAAACTTGTTATCAAAATCTAAGACAATCAATGATTTAGCTGTTCTATTATCATAATCTTACCTTGCTCATCTCCAGCATCGCAATAATTAAAAATAATAATTTAGTTTCAACTCAATTCTCTATTGCACTAGGTAATATCTCTGTTCAGAATGAACTCAATCGACAGGATTGATTTAAAAAGATCCTTGAACCTTGTTTTATACATCGAGACCAGTGAATTACACCCTTGCCTAATTTGTAGATGGATAACATCTGTATTTTTTAAAAGAAGAGATTTTTTATGATCAGTGATTAATTCAATATTTTTTCGATCTAGGCCATTTCATCTTGATTTCCTGTTTTTAAGAATGACCCTGGACAATTCGCAAGCATTTATATTAAGACTAGAAGCCAAGATAATTATCCGAATTAAGTGTTCGGAATTATTCTCAATTTTACAAATATTGATGTTTTAAAAGTTCTTAAAAAGTTGCATGAACCTTAATTTTATATTTAAGTATTGCACCTGGTAATAATGTCTAGTCGAGTTTATTGACAAGGTAATTTTTTATAAATGAAACAGACAGAACCCAGACATATGTTCAAGCTATAAAAATGGTTCATGGAAATTTTTAATTTTCAAAAAAGGCGATAAAACCTCAGTTATCTTTTCGTTTTGTATCATAGAATAGAGTTGAGAATAAAAATGAGCATGCATTTAACAAAAATATTGGTTTTAATTTTAATTACTCATTTTACAAATGCTGATAACGATCAAGGTAAGATTATAATCATGATCATAATGTAATATAATGATCATAATTGTCAGTCTCGAAAAACAAGTTTTGGTCAAACCCTGAGTCTCCTAAAGACCAGAACCCCTCTAATGACGAATGTGTGCGAAGAATATACAGTGACTGTAATTATCCGACGGTTTTCACCGACGAAGAGC
>JAQGBD010001030.1:0-19898 GCA_034698165.1 Punctoribates punctum | reverse complement strand
TTTCTTCGCGTAGAAATACTTATAGAGTGCGCCACCCTTTTCATAGTGTTCACTGACGCGAATAACCTGCCGCCCCCTATAAGGGTTGAAAACTTATCTCATGTTTCGGTCGAATTGTTTCAGACGAATACCACTCAGTCTTATATGAAAACTCTGATGCGACCCAACACTCAACTGCCATATGCTTGGGATGAGTTAACTCTTAAGCCTCACATTACAGTGCGAGCACCGGGAGGTTCCTGTTCTACCTATGATATGATGAGTTTGGCTCCGGGCGATCAACTCACTTATGAAAACTTCATTTATATCGCATTCACCGCTACTTTCAACCCAAACGAAGACTCAGACGACGAGAAAGTATCGGTCGAACCCATGTTTGTGAGGGATGTCTCCAAACATCAGTTGGTTTTCGACGTTCACGAGGGCTCCAAATCGGTATTTCTGGCCCGAAAGGAAAGGGGCAAAAGATCCCAACTCTGGCGAATGGATAGCTATAAGCGGCTGATTCATGAGGGGTCGTCTCCGCCTCTCGACCCAAACGAACCAAAGAAGACATCTTTTCATAAAACTGATAGAAATGCATTGGTTTTAGACATCGCCACTCCCTGTGCTCTTCCGGGAGAGTACACACCATTAATGCTCCGCAAAATTGACGCTAAAAGAGCTTTGACTCAGACCTGGACTTTCACTGCAGATGGAAGGCTGTGCTGTGAATATCCCAATCTATACGTTCAGCCCACAGATGGTAACAATGGATTAGAAGATGGAAATCACGTGGTTTTGGGTCCCAACAGATCCAATCCCAACAATAAGATACCCAACGAACAGAAGATATGCATCAAGAAAATGAGGAAAGGGTCCGGTGTTCTCTCCGTTTCTGTCTTAGCAGAGGGACCGACACGTGTTCTACGAATTAATGATATTAAAAACAGGGAACGAATTTCTTCAGGAAGTCCTCATTGGAAGTTAGAAGAAAGGGATTCAGAGCGAAGAAGTTTTCTGAGAAACATTGAATTCAATTTCTTGTTCTCAATCGATAGCATCGGTCTCTCGATTATCAATCATTTGAACGAAGAGTTAATTTATATTTATTTTCAAAACTCGATTTTCGATTTGACCCTCAATTCTGACGAATGTCACTTCAATTCCTCGATTCAGAACTTTCAGGTTTGACTCAAAATCAAATCTTATATCAAATAAAAGTTTTAAACATTATTTTGTATGAATAGGTCGACAATCAATTGAAAGGAGCGGAGAAATCAGTGATTCTTCACATGAATCCGGCCATAAACAGCGTTCAATTGCCAGCGATCTCACTGTCGGCTCAAAAGCAATTTGTGCCGAGCGTTGAGGCCAATGTCTTTAAGGTCCGTTCATTTCTCTAATGATTTTATTTATTAAAAATATATTTAAATTCAGTCATTTTTTTCTCTCTTAAACAGAATTTTCAGATATCAATAAAAGAGATTATTTTCAACTTAGAAGAGATTCTATTATTGAAAATCTTGGAATTTATTAATTTTGATGTTCCGGACAACCAATTGGACCAAATAAACAATAGAGAGAACGCGGCCGCAAATCGGGCCATAACCTCAATTCTGGGCAAATCCACGCGTTATTACTTCACAATATTTTTGATCCAATTGTCAAACGTAAAGCTCAGTGTCTTCACTACCAGTCATTTGCCAAACATTTACAACAAACTGAAGAAAAAGTTGGGAATAAAATTGATTCGTTTCGAAGAGGCAGACGTCCAGTTGTCGCCCTTCAGGAAAGTCTACTCTTTAATGACTAAAAACTTTCTGTTGGACTCGATTTACAATCACTACCGGACAGAACTGAAGAGTCAGGCGGCGAAGATATTGGGTTCCGTTGACTTCTTGGGTAATCCCATCGGATTCGTCAACGACGTGGCCGACGGTATCAATGAATTGATAAATGACGGCAACTTTGGTGGTCTCATATGGAATGTGGCGCACGGAATATCCGACTCCACCGTCAAATTCACTTCTATTCTCTCCGACAGTTTGGGTGTCGTGACTATGGATCAGAGACACCAAGAGGTGCGAAAACGTATCAAACAGGTTAATAACCATCACTTGACCACTGGCTTCAAAGGACTGGGTGTTGGACTCTTAGGAGGCGTCACTAGTATTTTCACTCAAACCTATGAGGGAGCCGTCAGAGAAGGGGTTTCCGGAATATTCACCGGTTTAGGGAAAGGACTTATCGGGACTATAACTAAACCAACCGTTGGGTTATTGGATTTCGCAACGGGTGCTGCCAGTGCTGTACGAGAGTCAAGTCGTAAAGTATCCACTCATCACAACTCATCCACTGAAAGGGTCCGACCGCCGAGAGTCAACTCAATCAATGGTTTAGTTCTTAAGTATGCGTTAAGTCAGGCCAAAGGTCAGCAGTTTTTCAACAATTCTTCGGTTATTAACGATAAGGAAGAATCGGAAACGTTTGTAGCCATAGAAGTGCTGAGAAAAGACTTTTCAGTTCTGATCACAAACGAAAAAATAAGATTTCTTCAGGCAATTGGTTGCAGTGATTCCAACGAATTCAAAGTCGACTCTTCTCTAGATTTCGACAAATTAGACAAATGTTTGGTTTGGAGGAATCCCTCGGCTTTTGTCAACAATTTCTCCGACTTTTATATCGTGACGATTAGGACAGACATTAAATCTAATGATTTGTCGACTGCTATGAAAATTAGCCGCAAATATCAGTGCGAATGTGAGGCCATTGCCTACAAAATATGTGATCAAATCAATTATGCAAAACATTCACACCAAGAGAGGAAGTACTTCATCACCACTTTCTAGGGAACAGATTGGCGTCTGATTCGTATCTTCACTTCACTCCTGACTCCGAATAGATTTAAATTTTGACAAAAATTCTAGATTTTGTATAAAATAAAACTAAATTATTATTTAATTAATAACTTATTAATAATTTTACGAATTTTGAGATTTGGATAATATATAGAATTTTTATTTAGAAATTATTTTAATAATTTTAAGAATAAAAGTATTTTCAATTCAAACCAATTTTGAGAATTTGTCACAAATTTAGTTGAAATGAAAATTTTTGATTCAATTGTTGAAATGAATTCAATTTCGGGACAAACCCTTCAATGGCCGAAACGACAGAAAAAGGTGAGCAAAACATAACGATTCCGGTGACCACTATATATAAACCGACTTTCGCTCATGAATTCTACAAATTACCAGAAGAACCCCTCAAGTATTGGGCACAACAGGGCATTACCATTGGCAGGTGTTTAGGTGAGGGCGCTTTTGCCGCCGCATATGAGGGCAGGTATGGACCCAAAGCACAACTGCCCGCCGGTAAGGAAAAATATGTGGACAAAGAATTCGCTGTGAAAGTGCATCACATAGGATACCACCCTTATGTGCCGGGTGCTCCCAATAAGGAGAAAATAGATGACGAAACTCAAAATGAAATCAATTTTGCGAACCGAACAGACATTTCTCACCAGAATATCATTGAATTCCATTTTACGGCTCAATTCCCGCCACAATCAAAGACTGTTTGCGATCACGTCTTCATATTTATGGCAAAAGCAATGTTTCCTTTGCAGGACTTATTGAACTGTTTGATCAAAAAGAGAGCTCAGGTACCGGTCAATGTCGGTCTTAAATGGATTAAAGGCATAGCCAGTGGTGTTCAACATCTGCACCAAATCGGTATCGTTCACAACGATTTGCATACTTATAATGTCTTTGTTTTCGGTGATTCTCAGCAACAGATCGGAAATGATTTCAGGTTTAAGAAAATTGAGCTAAAAATTGCTGACTTCGGAAAGTGTGCCGACATCTCAAAGGAGTCGAAAGAGAATAAGACTATCAAATCAATTAAAGACATCGAAAGAATATGTCTTATGTTTATCTCATTGTCCGATAGAATCGCTTTCACTGAAGAGATCCGTAAGAAATACGTCGATCTCTTCAACCAATGCTATCAGAAAAAGATATCATTCGAAGAATTATTCAAATCCAAGACATTTGAGTCTTCTTCAGAAGGCGATGACTGGACTATTTTCATCGCACAATAGGAAACAGAATCAGCATGGTTATTTCACTCTGAAATAAATTTCTAACTTATTCTGAGTTTAAAATTGGCGCTAAATTATTGCAGTACTGACTGAAGAGTCACGTGAGTCACGTGATTAGCACATGATTTTTGTTTACAAAATACTATTTTGTGTTTCTCTTCACTCTATTAACAGATTTTAATTTGTTTTAATTGAAATGTTCTTCAAAATTGGTTTCACTAAATATTTTCGTTTAATTGAGACAAAAAAGTTCAATAATTTAGTAAAATGTGTGATAAGTAATAGAAAATTGCATCAAATTAGTAGTGATATTAAAAATGATTCGGATCTGAAAAATAAAATCTTTTTGGAAAATAGTTTTTCAAAAACGAGAAAAGTTGTGAATTATAAGCAATCAATCGATGGTTCGTCTAAATGGGTGACAATGTATTGCTGTGGGCCTACAGTTTATGATGAGAGCCACCTTGGTCATGCCTTCACTTATATCAGATGTGATCTAATCAGAAGAGTTTTCCTTAAGTATCATAATATTCACGTATTTATGGCAATGAATATCACAGACATCGACGACAAGATTATAGCGAAAGCCAAACAAACAAACAGTGATTTCAGAAATGTCTCAAATATTTATTGCAATTCGTTTATAGAAGACATGAGATCTTTGAATATTATGGACGCAAACTGTTATCTTCGAGTCAGTGATCACATGAAGACAATAACCGATTATATTAATGCTATTTTAGACAAAGGCTTTGCTTATATCACTCCAAACGGTGACATAAACTTTGATTTCCAACATTTCGTAGAAACTTTTAATATAAGTAATACATCTCTCAATGAAATGCCACTAATTTCCGAGAAATCTGAGTCCAAAAAATCGCCCAAAGATTTTGCTCTTTGGAAGTCTTGCAAACCTGGAGAACCCAATTGGGATCTCATCACTTCTGATGGACAGACCCTTATTGGCAGACCAGGTATTTAATTTTCAATCTATCCATATAATTGACATTTAGTTTATATGATGGAAAGGGTGGCACATAGAGTGCAGTGCTTTGGCTCATAAGGTGTTTGGACACCAAATTGATTTACATTTCGGCGGCGCTGACCTAAGATTTCCGCACCACCACAACGAGTCCTGTTGTTGTCATGCTTTCCAAGAGACAGATCAATGTAAGCCTCTGTACAGTTGGGTCGATATTTGGCTCCATTCCGGACATTTGAACCTTAAATCTGAAGTAAATTATTTTTTTTTTCTCAAAATTGAATTATAATGAAATGTATTTTGAATAATGATTTAGTAATAGTGAGGGCTATAGAGGGCTATAAACTGCACTCCAATTAATCGCAAGCTTTTACCCTAAGTTATGCACATTAAGGTCAGTCTCGACGGCAATAAATTAGAATAAACTCATATTTTGATTTCGATGCCGTCGTCTTAAATGTTGGCTAATTGTTTGTATGACACCACTACAGCACTAGACCGCTATCCCACTACACGAGTCCACCTTGCTCTTTGCTTATCTCCAACAAATCATTAAAAAATGTAATTTAAAAACTTAACGAAAAACTACTCAAAGCTGTGGGCAATGCCTCAAATCTATACTAATTTTCATTAATATCTGAGTGAACTTGAATTGGAAGTTGAGTTGAGTTCTCTTCACTTGTGCTGTAATTTTATTTGAATGACCCCATGAATGACCCCAACCCTAGCAAATGATTTTTGGTTTACAACTTCCAGTTTTCTAAATTGACTCCAAAGATGTCTTGGATTTTATTTTTCATAAATGTCTGCAATTTTAATAGTTATAGGAAAGTATCGATTAGTTATCAGATCTAAAAATAATTTCCAATTTAACCCAAATTAATGGGTCTTTGATGTCAAACAGCGACGGATTATAACCGATTGAAATGTCAATCAATCAGTTGAAAGATATTTAACTAATCTTACAATTATTTACTGACTATTTCTCTTCAATTATTTTCTATTTATGACAAAAAACATTTAATTCTTTTGACTTTAATCCAGAAAATGAGCAAATCTTTGGGAAATGTCATCTTAATTAAGGACTTTCTTAAAGACCATTCACCTAATATTCTGCGTTTGTTTTGCATTAAACTTCACTATCGCTCAGGTAATCAATGTTTTACTGGTATTAACACTAATTCAATTTCTAATCAATATATGATCGCAAAGATCTCATCCATTAATCATTTTCTCATTTCATTTCCTAATTGTGATAATGAGTTCAAAAATATTTTTCTCTTAAATTATTTTTAATAAAAATCCTAAAAATTAGAATTAAGTGAATCAATGAAGCGTTCAGTTTATGAAAACAGAAATCATTGCCTGACATTCAATTCAATGCAATATATGCTGAAATAGTCTTCTATACACTTATATATATTTTATAGTATAGTGAGAGCCTTAAGGCTAGTCTTGAACTCAAAAATAATTTCACAAACAATTGGGTTTCAATTGAGTGCTATTTTTGTGAAGTTTTTCTTCGATATAAACGATTCGGTATTAAGTTTTAGAACAAATCTCTGGCAGTGATTAAAATGTTTATAAATTAACTGAAATAAAATAAAATTTTATCGATTTTATGTCAAACGCCATCTCAACTAAACAGTCTCTCTCTCCTCTCTCCTCTCTCCTCTCTCTCTCTCTCTCTCTCTCTCTCTCTCTCTCTCTCTCTCTCGCTCTCTCCCCAAAATTATTTTAAAGGCTTAATTTAAATGCAATGTTTGTCTATAAGATGTGGTATATTCGGAACATCTCTTACAAGAAATGAAAAATACGGACAAAAAATTGCTTGAATTCAATGAGAATTTAAATTTGAAGATTTCTGAACTCAGTTCAGACGACTTCTGCTTTGAAGAGAGTCTCGAAACTCAACTTTTCAAAGAACACTCTTTTTCTGAAGCCATCGATAAAACGGAAAAACAGATATTAGAGGGAATCGCAGATGACTTGGATCTTGAAATCGGATTAAATTCTATCTTAAATTTGGCCAAACTTTTCAATTCTTCGCCGGATTATTATTATTCACTCTTTGATTTGATCAGAACTAAAACACTATTCAATAAATGGACGGATTGTATGGCTTTGAAGTACAGACAAACTGAGAGTCAAAATGATTTTCTTAGTCTAAGAGAAACCATTTTAACCAAATGTTTGGTGAAATTTCGGTCAGATGTGAGGGATATTGCGTTGAAGGGATGTAACCATAAAAAGATTAGTCAACTGAATAATGACTCAGTTTTGGCATTACTTGAGAAAAACAGCAAAGAATTGCTTCTGTTTTGCGACAATCTTAGGAACGAACTAGATGGATTTGGCATTAAATTAAAGGTAAACTAGATCTTTTAAGACTTGTTCGCCATTTACTTATTGACAACTTTCCGGATCCAATGAAGACACTACTTTTGCCTACTTATACACTGACCAATATATGATGAGTAACCTTGATAAATTCAAGTGTAGCCACAGCTGGTCTGCTCTTATGCGAGTCATATATTATTGAAGTAATAAATAGTTATAATAGATGTGTATTTGGTTCGGGAAAGTTTCATATAATCACTTTAAAGGGAGTTCGCGTTTATTCCGGTTTTCAATTATATATTTTTTGATTCAGGATTCGCCGATTCCTAAGAAAGACTTATAAATAGAATAGAGTTCGCACTCGTATTCGGATAATGACACTGAAAATAGTGGCCAATCGATGGACTCATCCAATGGTTTATTAGCTGAAACTCAATTCAGAAGAATGACTGGAAAACAGTTGTGTTAAAACCAAAACACACCTCAAACTACTTGTGCGCAATGACCTCAATTAGATGTAATTGCAATTCAAATCAGTAGTCAATAAATAATTCCTATAATAAAAATTAAATTTAATGACTGAATGAGCGCTTCGTAACCATTAAATTATATTCACTTTTAGAAGAGAAACATATTTTTCGCTCAAAATTTTGTTTCACTCTTTTTCCACTTTTTGTACTCAAGAATAAAATCTTAAGATATCTTTTTCTCAAACATTTTGAGTTCATTTTTTTATTGATTACACTTTCAGTGAAAAAATTAAGTTTTCCTGTCATTAGTGTTGCACTCATTTGTGTCCAAATTTTGCATATTCTTAGCGATCAATCAGTTGTCGATTAGTAGAGCTTTCATTTGAAAAAATGTTTTAAAATCTAATTATGATTTTTCTTTCGACGAAAAAATGTTTAACAAAACGAAAAATAAAAGAAAGACTTCTATTTTGAGAAATATTTAAATTAGTTCTTAGCTGTCAATCAATTGAATAGATTAGCCATACATTATGTGAAAAGAGTTAATGCCTTATCCCTATTTTGAACTTCAATTTCAATTTTAACTATAAATGAACTCTATTTGTGCCAAAAATTGATTAAAATTGGAGTAAAAACTGTTGAAAATTCATTTTTAATTTCAATTTTTCTGATTTCAGTTATTTTTTATGGAAATGTATTTTTTAAGCGAAAAAAAGTTCATTTGTTTGTAAAATAAATTCTCTGAACTTCAGAACAATTTTTTTTCTTTATTTAAATTAACTTTTTATTCAAACTTCGGGTCAATATTTCATAACTTTTTGGGTTTGAGAATTATTTGCTTTTTTTATCAAACAATTATATTTTTCAGCCTTTGAAACAACTTTGGGAACAATTGTCGACAAATTATTATTAGTTTTTATTTCTCGGAATCAGTTTCGGAACCAAAAATAGATTCAATTGTTTTGTTGGCAAATAATAGAAGACTTTCCTTAAATAAAATAAATGTCTTATCATTTCATTTAATGATTCAAATTAGTATCACATCTCTGATGGCTTCTCATTTGAAAGTTACTTATCCTCCATATGAGTGGTTACCTCTCAAGAGGTGTTTGTTCTCATTTATGGGTCACTATAACTAAATTCACTTCAAATAATTAACCGCTTATTCTGATTATTCCTCCGATTCTTCTCACAAATTGGTTAACAAATTATCAGAACAATGAAAACAATCGACAAAACAAAAAATTATTCTTTTTTTAAGCGTTTATCAAATTTGAACTTCAATTAAGCCTTAAGTATATATCAGTTTTTTAAGGAAAGGAAACAAATGGAAACAAACCTATCGTTTATTAATTGATCCCAAATTTGAAGGACTGAGTCGTCGATCATTTCCTATCAAATTAAGTTTTGATGCGAATAAACAAAAAGAAAAACTAATTTCAATGGTTTACTAATTAAATTGGGGTTCGTTTCAAATTGCAGTCAATTAGGAGCCGAATGGTCTCCCATCAGAGACACTATTACTAGAGGTTATGGAACGACTTATTTGCTCTTTTTATTCAAATCAGATCAGACTTAATATGAAGAGTGTTGGCCACTACTAGAGATCCAGTTTGGCTCATATTTGACACTTTGTTGTAGTTATTAACCATTTAATGGCAATCATAACAAATAATTGTGATTATCATAATTCAAGTCATTCCGAATCGGATGTAAGGAATATATTGTTTACAACAAACCAAAAATCAAATCCCGTTATTGGAGTCAAACATTTTTTTGTCTTTATTATCAGAAAACATGTTTCCAATGAAACTAATTTAATGTAATGAAAATCAAAATTTACATAACTATTGATTAAAATTGAAATAAATCTTTGCATAAATGGCAACTAAATTATGATTAATTGACTCGTTTCTCATGAAATATCTCTTAAATGTTAAAAATTTGATTAAACTCTTTAACAGATTTGAGAATTTGCTTAAAGAAAGAGTTATGAGAAGAAAAATATTTACATTCAATTAATATTCAAATTTATTTCTCCGATAAATCCATAAAATGTTATTAATATTCATTCGAAAAATGGCCAAAAAATCGTTTAAATACCAATTAAGGCTCGATTAGGTCGATGTGTTTGATTTTGAAAGAGCTTGCACAAATTCTCAGAGGTTAAGCCTAAAAATACTCTGGTTATCGAGGATTCAATTAGTAATCTCTGCTTTCAATTGGAAAAGAGTTAAACCAAAAATTAATTAATGATTGATTCAAATCTTAAATAAAATATCAATGTTTTCACTATTAATTCAATTTAGTGTTTGTCCCACTTTTCACTTGAATATTGATATTTGTTTTGAAATCGTGCAAAAAATCTCATTTAGAGAATGAAAGAGAGGGGAAGAGAACCCGAACCCAGTTTTTAAGTGAACGTTAAGTCTATTTAGTGTTTTCGAGTGAACTCATTTGTTTCATAATAATTATTGTCTAAAATTACTCATCAAATCCTATATCTATGAGTTGGTAATACCCGTCCACATAAACGATGGTTAGTCTCAAAACTACATTTAATACTATCTCTCTGTTAAGTGAAGAAACCGCACTATTATTCTGTTCTCTACCTCGAGCCTCGAGATTGAGTGCAAATAGTTTTTACTATAAATGATTTCTCATTGTTTATCATCACTCGGTTTCCAGAAAACAAATTCTATTTTAATTTATTAATAATTCTCTGAACACGTGATCTGTTTTGTCACACATTTGTAACACTTAAGCAATTGAACCGAAAGTTTGTCGTTGGCTGAGGGGTGTGTGTCCTGTCTTGTGCTACAGCTTTCATAGAGCACTAGACCCAGAGGTCAGTTACCCGAACAGCTATTTTTACTTGAGTTTTGAATCACAGGTATGTCTTATATCTTCATTTTATTCAAAAACAGTGTTCAGAGAATTTGGTGATCATTTGATTCGAGTGTTGTTCTGAACGCACAATAAAACGAGTGTTGATTCGGATTCAGGCGATCAGTGAAGCAGTGATTCGAGACTCCAATCCGTTAATCGGCGAACAGTTTCTTATGTGAGTTCCCTTTAAGAAGTAGTCGATAACTACTGTCTATTGTTTTTTTTGTGCGAAATTTATTTATTCAATATTTTCTTCTTTCAAAACTCATTTTTCAGTTGGATTTCAATTATATTTGAGCACAAATGTGGATATAATATATCGACATTTCATTCAAAGTAAGTCACAAATTAATTAATTTTCTATTTATTTATATTCCTTTGGTTTATCATTTTGACCAAGATATTTTTCCTTCAAAATATTTCACTGATAAAAGGTTTACGAACTGTATTCCACCCGATTCTTAACAATCTATGATTGGTTTCAATGAATATTCTGAATAATTCACATATACTTTATCTGATATGAATAGCTCTTAATAAAATTTGCTCTTGGTCATTGAGTTTTTAATTATCTTGAGATAAGCAAACATAAGAAACTTATTATAATTATTATAATTATAATAAACTTATATTTAAATTGAGGCAAATTTTTTTCCTAAAAATTAGAGCAAAATTAGCCTCAAATTAGATTCAAGTTTTGCTGAAATCCGATTCAATTTATTCAAATATTTATGTAATTTCAGTACTTTTTAATCAGATTTAATCGACAAAAGAGTCATAACGTATAAAATAAATAAACATAATTGAGTTTATTTTAATTTTCACATAATTACGATTTGAATTCTCAATTATAAACACATATTATAACCCATTCTCACAACAAAACTATGAAATTAATGGCAAACTATCCTTAAATTTAACACATTTTCAAAGGAATATTCATTTAAATCACTTAAAAAAGCGATTGAAATAAGAAAATATGAGAAATACTATTATGAAAACTTTTTTCTGCTGATTATATCATTGATAGGAAATCCTCTTTAATTTTAAATTCATTAGAATTGAGTTTAAATTATTCTAAGTATATATAAAACACAAATAATTTAATTTAATTTTGAGATTTTGCCCAATTCATGATGAGTGGGCTCTCGGTGTACGACCTCTTTATATGTCCCGATTTTATTACATTTCTTTCCATCGCTTTATTCTCATATTTAATGTAAAATATGAAAGTAAGTGAAAACCCAAATCACAATTTCATTCAATGATTAATTGATTTTTTGACAAATGTTTGAATAAAACAAATAGTGTTTACGTGAAATCAGTTCCGTTAAGATAGAGTCGAGTCATTGTTTGTCTCATATTTTTCATTCCTCGATCAATAACATGAATATTCTCCGATTCATTGATCCCATTGAAAGACCTTTTTTTTATCGAATTAATAAGTTTTCGATTCATTGAAATATTTAAATGACTGAAAATATTTATCGAAAGAGTATTTTTACTCCAAATGTATGTCAAATGAGAAAAAGTTTAGAAAAGAAAGCTATAAATCGTTTTCAATAAATAAAATTCAAACAAAAGTTTTCAAACAAACACTAAAAATGTTGTTTGAGAGCAGTTGTGAGAAATAGAAAACAATTTATTACAGAATAACAGAGAAATTGGTTTAAAGTTATTCAAAATTATGAAACTGTTTTCAAAGAGAGTTTGTCCTAAATTCGAGTTTTGGTCAAACTTTCGAGTGGTGTCGTTGCACAGCCCCGACCACTGTTGCACTGAACGGCCACCACTGGAAACCGGAGTGCAATCGATGTGTAAAAGGCAGAGTCTAACCCTCTCTGGAGTGTATTGTCACAGTTATGAACGCCGTGACAGTGAACCCATTTATGATTTATCTAACCCTGACCTCAATTTATTACGAAACACAACCTTAAGGCTAATACACTACACTACAGGCCCGTTGTTGGAGTGGTTGGGTGTCAAAGTGATCCACCGCTCCATAAAGACACCACTTGAAAGTTACCCAAAACTAGGACACAGCTCTCTCTCTCTCTCTCTCTCTCTCTCTCTCTCTCTCTCTCTCTCTCTCTCTCTCTTCAATAGAAAAGTTTGCTCTCTTTTGAATTATCGGTAAAGAAATTTCATGACTTTTCTTTCGTGTCTTTAATTATGATTTACATATCAGTGAATAAAAGAGAGTTATTTTTGAATCTAAAAAAATAGAAAAGTTATTTATGGCACGAATGCCACCAAAACTCGAATTGTAAATACTTTACTAATTATAGTAATTGAATGAAACTTTGATTTGTATTTTCACGGATTACTCTGCCATTAATCTGGAGTTGATTTTAACTGAGAATCTATTTTAAAATTAATGGCCACAGACTTTAATCTAGTTATACAAACATTTCTCACATTTCAAGATCAAGAATAAACTTATCCCTGGAATCAAGAAAAAAAATAGTTATCAAAAAGTGTCTTAGTTTTGGTTTTATTTGCCTTTTCTTAAGATAAACATTCGATTCGGTCTTCAATTAGACTTTTTATTCATTTTCTGATTTTGAAAACGAAAAAAATTAGTTTTTTTATTGATTTCTTTGTTCCACTTTTGATCGTTTGGTTGAAGATATAAAATTAGATAAAGATTTTAAAATTAATACCAATCGAAGTGAAGCTACAAATAGATTATCTGAAGAAATCAAAACAGAAAACAAATTGATATTAAATTTAGAAATTAATTCTTTTAAATTAAAATAAAACTTTTAATTAAATGACTTAATCAGTAGTTCTTTGTTCGACTCATTTCACAGACAAACAAATTATAAATTTGTCTAAACTTAAATTCACTCTATTTTTATTTGTTGGTCATTCAATTATTCAACAAACAGTTTCCTTGGGTTTGAGAGGGCTTGGCTAAGAAGAGACAACCAAGTTCATCCAATTAAAGAGTTCTTATGACTGATTTTAGGAAACATATTCAAAAACTTAACGAGAAATAGTGAAAAAATAATTATAATTTCAACACTTTTGCTGTTTTTTTTCATTATTTTATTCATAAATAGAGTTATTATGAGTCGAATGATTGAAATGAATTTATTTTGTGAATTAATTGACATTTAATTGTGTGTTAAACTCGAATGAATGACTCCGTCTCTCAAATAATAGCATTTTTACTAATTAACTAAAAAGTGGTGATATTTAGAGCAGCGATTAATTAGTCGGACAAAACTCTTTTCTTTTGAGCATTTAATGAAGAAAAAGCGAGAAAACAATACAAAGAAATATTTTTCAACTTTGATTGAAGAGATTCTGTGATTGGATTTCAATGCATTGATTACATAAACGACTCATTGCTTTTCTAAGTCAAGTTCTATACTATACTATTGAAGACAAGATAGACTCAGAGACTCATCTTTTTCTCACTTTAAGACTTTTTTTGATAACAAAACGTTTCGTTACGAGTGATAGGTTTGAGGCAAAAAGTCTCAGAAAATTTTATCTCAATTACATCTGAAGACAAAGAAGTGAATCAATCGCTGGTTTTAGCAATCGATTCGATAATTCTCTGTTAGCACTGGTTTTAGTCCAGATTTTCTTATTGAGTCACGACTTGAAAAAAAATTTCATCTCTGATCGGAAAAAGTATTCCATAGCTTATCATAACTTGATTTTTGATAATTTATTAATCTTTAAATACATTTTCTGAGAGATATTTATGGAAATTAATTAATGTTTTTGTTTTTTGGAAACAGAGTTATCTGGAGTTTATTTTTAACTCATTTAACATCAATTAATGAACTTTGTTTGGAAGACAAAGAATAATATCTTAGATATGAATCGAATTACATTAAAAATATGTTTTTTGTTGTTTTCAAAAAGAATTGGAGAAAAAAAGAGGCGAATATTATGAATGAGGAGAACATAGACTAAGATCACAATCGATGAACACGTTTTGGTGATGACTCTGATGAGAGAAAAGCAAAAAATGTTAAAATGTTGAGATATTTTGAGTCTAAGTTTAGTGAAGACCGAAGTTTACTGAAATAGAGAACAACCACTTCTGAGTGGAATCAAAGTTTTTCAACAGAAATATTAGTTTAGTTTTACGTAAGTTTTATATAAAGAGTATTTAAATCAAGTTATTTAGGGAAGCCTTCATTGGACTGTTGAGATACCTGATATGATTTCTAGGCCGTCAGGTTGTAGGTCAGCACAGCCTGAGTCAGGACATAAACGCAACACAACAACTTATATATTACATTGAGTTGTGGCACAGGCTGTGATGGTTGGCGGTGAGAAACCTTGACTAGTCAGGAAGCAAGTGCAAGGACTTGAACCCAACTCAGCCGGATATTAGCAGACGCTCTCCAATTCTTCCCTCAATCCAAACCTCTGATCAAATACTTTGATTTGATTCATACCTTTTGTTTTGATAATTAAACTCCAATTCTAATGTCGCAGAGGATTAAATTCCTGTCCTCTGCCCGACCCTAACAATGATTTATTAAGAGCTGATTCGGTCATCTCATGTATTGTCCGCTATTTGTCACTAATCTGTTGACTGTATCTAAGAAATAGTGAATATCTATATATAGGTTATCGTGTAATTGGATTACCAGTGCTTTGAAAACAAACTCCAAGTCTAATGTTTTGGCGATTTTGATCTGAATATAGAGCCACCGATGCATACTTGCGGGCGGGTGTGCAAAGAGGATGCTTTATGCCTTACGAGTGATCCAAGTGGTCAACATATTTGTGGCGACGGCCAATACTCTTCCCGAGATCACCGTTTATGATATATATTTGAACAGAACTGATCAAAACCTCGATAGAACAGCACCGGATAGTATGTCTTCAGATCAAAGTTTCAATTTTCTAACTTTTGATTTGTGTATCACTAATGTTAAGCTTCAGCGGGTTTTTTGACGCGAGCCGTCGGGAATGTGGTTCGCCTCCTGCCCCCAGTGCGCATTGGCAGTCGCCTCAACCAAGGATGCGTCGGTGGTACTAAATGCCAGTTTTTCGCCTTCTGTTGGCTATCGGGTGGCTCGTTGGGCGCCTCGTGTGGCCCTCTTCATACATGCTGTGTCACTCCCAGTAGTCAAGATATTCAGCCCCAGTATTGGGGACCAGTCGTCAACGACCCCCGTATTTATTTATTCAGAGCTCACTTTTATTTGCCATTAATTTATATATTCTTTAATAACTAAATCATATAATTTGTTATCTTATGTACAAAAGACTGCGGAAAAAGTGCGGCGCGAATCAGTCGAATCGTCGGAGGGAACGACGCCTCTTTCGGACAATTCCCCTGGCAGGTATTACCTCACTCCTCGTCTTATCAATAGTTTAATTGCCCTTATTTTACAGGCCTTTGTCCAGGTCGGGGGCAGCAGATGTGGAGGAGCACTCGTCGGACCGTCACATGTGGTCACAGCCGGACATTGCGTGGCCAGGTTTGCCATTCCTTTACACAAATATTTGTTTTGCTCACATACTTATTGATTGTGTCGGAACAGATCCCAACACAATCCGACCAGCATTCGGGTCACTTTAGGCGATTATATTCTTCACTCCGAAATCGAGAGCTTACCTCATGAGGTGTTCACCGTCTCTGAAGTCAGACTTCACCCAAACTTTCGATTCACACCACAAGCAGATCGTTATGATGTGGCCGTTCTAGTTCTGGACAGACCCGTCCAATACAAAGATAACATCCGACCCATTTGTTTGCCACAAAAAGATGTCGGCTTTTTGGGTAGAATGGCATATGTGGCAGGGTGGGGCGCTCTTCAGGCAGGTATGACCCGTCACTCAACTAAATCCATCATTTTATTCGATATTTGAGTCAAATTTTTATGATTTGATGAAACAAATTGTCTTCTGTTAGTTCTTCTGTTGGTCTTCTGATCTTAAGTTTTGTTAACAGATTATCAAACCCTTAAGAATATACAAAACATTCTTTTCTAATGTTTTGGTATTAATCGAAGAATTCTCATCGATTCCATACATTTTCCAATAATTCGAGTAATTATTGGCATCAAAATCAATAAATTATTCGGAAATTTATCTATTTTTGACTCAAATATCAGTAAATGTTTTAAAAACAAATTAATTTTTTGTTTAATTCAATGGAAAGGTTCTAAACTGCGGCCCAAAGTGTTACAACATGTGGCCGTTCCCGTCATTGAGAATGAAATATGTGAGGGTTGGCATAAACAGAGGGGTATCAACATTCGTATATATGATGAGATGATGTGCGCAGGATATGAGTTCGGTGGGCGCGATGCCTGTCAGGTAACTGACCAAGATGCTTTCATTTATAAACCAAGAATTAACCAAATCTTCGTAAAACTTGACTAAAGTCTCTCCAAATTTGTTGAAATACAACAAATATAGCAAAACATGTATTCCTCAAACCTCTTGAAATTTGAAAATCAAAATATGCCATGATAATTTTTAACAATTCTTTATATAATTGACTGTTTAGTAAATTATGTTTGGATCTAAACTCTCTTAATATTAGTCACCATTAGATTGATTGACAGTAATTAACTTTTGGACGATTACCCGATTTTTAGGGCGATTCTGGCGGACCTCTTATGCTAAATGATTTCGGAGTCTGGTATTTGGTGGGCATCGTATCGGCTGGTTATTCATGTGCCAAACAATACCAACCGGGTATTTATCACCGCGTGAGCAGTTCATCGGACTGGATATCGGCCAATGTTTACCGAAACAATTAGTCAATTCATTGACTGACTGTTTGTTGTTATTATTGAACATTTATTTAGAAAAAGAGACAATTCAACCAATTTTAGCATTTCTTCGGAAAATTAATTAATATTTTATTTGTTTTAATAATCGATTTAACCGACTATTAGACGACTTTTTATTCAATTCACTATTTATGAAGAATTATGTAAATATTGAAAACTATTTTCATGTGAACTAATGATCCATTATTCGGGTTATTTGATGCCCACAATTGAAGACGAGTTACTATTAAGAAGACTGAGAGAAGAATCGCCGCAACAGTTGTTACTAATCGTTAAAAGTAATTATTGGCATCGGATTCACTGCCAATGATATTAACCGATGCAAACAAATCCATAAAACAAACTAAAAGCCAATTCATCTCTTCTTTTGTTGTGTTTTTCTTTAATTTTATTACATTTTGAGACCATTTCGACAATAATTTATAAGTTCTTCTCATATCACACGACAATTATCATCGACGGCAACAATTGTGTCTTTTATTGTCTTCTTTGGATTATTATTTTGATGATCTGTCGATCATTTAGAGCCACTCTTCTTCTCAAATCTCATTCAACCGGAGATTCCTTTTAAATATAAATTTATAAATCATTAGATTTTTTTTTCTTTAAATGAAAATTCTTTAAAACTTTATTTTCTTCTATTTTATTGTTTTGTTTGCCAACCATTTCAATGATAAGAATAAAAGACTACTTCTCTGTGATAATAGTCTTTAGGATATAATAATTATGCAAATTCTTTAACAAAACTATTTCTATTGTATATTCTTTGATGATAGCCAGGGGTGACACAAATCAAGTCATTTATACGGCTATATAATTGAATAAAATTTAAAACTGTTGAAAGTTCTAGGTTAAGCCTCCATTCATTTGCTTCAAACAGCGAGCAATCTCAACATTTAAGCCAAGGTATGTCTTCCTCGTCAAACTGGTGTTGGTCATTGCTGATGACCAGTGTTAATATGTGTATCCAAGAGCCTACACCTCAACCAATTTTCAAGCCTCTCTTCATTAATGAATGGATTCCTCTTATGTCTCAAATGAAGTTAAAAAGTTTTGTTTCACTTAAGTCTATGAAACGAATAAATTTAAAGAATAAAATCATAAATACTTATAATTATTATAATTATAGTTTAGAAGAGATTTTTAATAATAATATTCGAGATTTAAAACAATGAAAAAATGATTGAAAAAAATTGTAAATAAAGTTAAATAAAAATTGTGTAATGACTTGAAAACAACTTTCATTTAAATGATTTCCAAAACGAAAAAACAATTGAATTTTTGATGAATTTCCACTGAAATTAACTTTGAAACCAAACTTGTTTTAAATATTATATACGAGTTATGAAAAACCTAATAAAGTCTGAACTGAAAACTCTTTAGACGTGTAATAAAAGGATGCGTTGCGTGAATGCAAATGCGATGATAAGAATCACAATTTTGTTGACCCATTCATACAATTGATTCATTCATTTGCTTCTTTCATACCATCGTAAACACACTTTTGAGTATATAATTTGGTAATCACCTCCTTTTCTCTTTAAAGTCTTTAGAAGGTTTCTCTGATGGGGCTATGGTCTTTGCCCCCCCCAAAATTGGGACTTGCCCCACCTAGAGTTGGAAAGATTAAACAGGCCATTTTTTGGTAATTTACTCGAAAAACTAGATTTAAAATGAATTTAATTTGTTTCGAACCGAGTTCAGTCAAAAACAATTGAATAAAGCTGAAAAAGTTCATTTTGTTTTGTCCCCCTCGACATGAGGGCATTTTGGCCCCCTATGCCCCCCTAGAATCCTAATTTAAACAGGACTATGAGTTTGGCTCAATTGTAACGGAATTAGTGCCTCACTGTAGTCGATGTAGTTTTGAAATGTTATTTGAATTCTTTGCTCAAATAAAACTCATTTTCATGCGTTTTGATTATAATAATAACAATCTTCTGATATATCAGAAGATTTGAATTGTAGTGAAAAACAGTGTATTTGAATCGAAAGCTGCAAAACAAAAGAGATTTTGAGTACAAATCCAAATCCAATTCAATTTCACTTCTAATTCAATTAATTTCAGTCATTCTTTGGCCTAATTTTAATTCTCGTCTAAATGTTTTCACTCATCGCTGCGAAAACTGTTTTGTTAAATACTTAAAATTGTTTTTATAAAAATTTGGTTCAAATCTTAGAAAATGAGATTAGTTTTGTCCAAATTTCTATTTTGAGTTAATCGGCGGTCACATTAAAAGACCATAAATATAATAAAAGCTATTATTTTGTAGGAAAGGGTTCACTCGAGGGGAGAGGGAGAGAGAGAGAGAGAGAGAGAGAGAGAGAGAGAGAGAGAGAGAGAGAGTCAG
>JAQGBD010001029.1:0-19929 GCA_034698165.1 Punctoribates punctum | reverse complement strand
GTCAAACATTTATAAGGATTCAAACCATTTGATTGGATAACAAAAACATTAAAACCCAGTTTTGCCCCCTTTTAGTCCCCGTCAGTTCAAAATCCTAGTCTTCTATTGGCTAACACTCTATTTTAAAAATACATAAACTCTCTGAAGTTATCACTGCTTATGATTTAATAAGAAAATCAATTTAATAAAGAATTGCTTTTCAAAGAACTGATTATTTTAATCATAATTTAAAAACAGTCACTAATTGAGGGAAATCAGTGATGACTCGCAAAAGTGATCACTTTATGCAGTGGTCGCACATATATAACGTTTAACTCTCTTATTTGAAAACAAATTAAAATTAATTAAATGATTTACTAATTTCAACTCTAAAATGAATTATTTCAAGTTGATTTGACCAAGATCAGTGGCCAATTCAGTGGTGAGTCGTCAGTTAAGCCGATTTGAATGTCACTCATAAAATATTTAGTATTTTGAGTACTGATAGCACTAAAAAAGGAGCGAATATTTTGTGAAAATGTAATCGTTATTAATGTTAACAAATATAAAAAGTTTTGATTTGAGTGCAAAACGTTTTCTGAATTTTAATTTAAATTATAAATTGATATTTGATTTGATTTGAATACCAGAGCTGTTGTGGTAATTATTTAAGACAATGGACTTAATAAAACCATATCTGCATAAGATTCGGATCCCTGTCCCCAATGACAAGATATACAAAGACGAGTGCGTTCTCTCGTTTGACACTTCGGTAAATCAAACTTTGGTTTTGGCCTCAAATTAATTATTTATTTAATGGTTTGAATCATTTTTGGCTTAGTTTTCACCGAATGGACTCTATGTATGTCTCAATACTTTTCTCGGTTTCGGCAGAGATTTTGTTGAACTGCACCACAAGAAGACGGGAAATGCGATATTCCTTAACATCAAACGGATCTCTCGCGAGGTCTCTATTTTCAGATTAATTGTCACTAAATATTGATTTCTATTATATTGTAATCCATTGATTGAAAGGTCCCTCAAAGCGATTGCGAAGAAACGAAGGCTAAGATCACGAAACTGGCGATCGGTGTCGACGGAGGCTTTGATGTGAACAATAAAAACAAAGAGGAATTCGATGAAATCACTTCAATCGTTATATTACCGCACTTTTCAGTTATCCCTCTCCCGAATCCAGAGCTTCCCGAACAGGTCTTTCCTTATTTGATATGTCATTGAATTAATATTTTATTGGTTTCTTCAGTTACTGCAATCGATTTCAGTGGTTCTTTCAGCTGACGCCGCCTTCAAGTTGGAGGAACTCCAGGCTTTGGCCGGAACCTGGGACGGAGAGAAACGAAAAGTGACCAAGTTAGTATTATCTTATAGTGAACTCCACTTAATTTTGTTGTCTTTTTAGACACGCCTATGATTTGGTCCAATTGGATAACGGCGTTAAAATTCCGCCGAAGGGCTGGAAGTGTGAGAAATGTGATAAAACCGATAATTTGTGGCTCAATCTTACCGACGGAACAGTTCTTTGTGGCCGCAAATATTTTGACGGAACGGGTGGTAATAATCACGCGGCACTCTATTACTCGGAAACGCTGTTCCCATTGGCTGTCAAACTGGGAACCATTACACCCAACGGCGCCGGTAATTGAACTCAATTTTGATTAACTTTAATAATTGGAGTTTTCGGTTAAGACGTGTATTCCTACGATGAGGACGATATGGTGGAAGACCCCAACCTTACCAAACATTTGGAACACTTCGGAATAAATATCTCCAAAATGGAAAAGACCGACAAATCAATGATCGAACTCGAAATCGATTTGAATCAGCGCTTCGACGAGTGGTCTATCATTCAAGAAGAGGGCACTAAATTGGTTCCTCTCTTCGGACCGGGTTATACGGGTCTCACAAATCTGGGAAACTCTTGTTATCTCAATTCTGTGATGCAAGTGGTCTTCAGTATTCCCGACTTCCAGCAGAGGTATTACCCGCCGAATGGAATCTTCGAATCGGCGCCATTAGACCCGCCCTCAGACTTCACAACACAAATGGCAAAACTTGGCTATGGATTGCTGTCTGGAAAATACTCGGAACCAATTCAGACCGAAAGCGAAACCAAAGAACAGACCGGAATAAAGCCGACTATGTTTAAGAATTTAATAGGAAGAGGACATCAGGAGTTCTCAACCAAACGACAACAAGACGTTCAGGAATTCTTCTTACACCTCATAAATGTCATCGAAAGAAACAATAGAACTAACGCCAGCCCTCCCGCCACCGATTGCTTCAAGTTTCAGGTCGAGGAACGCATCGAATGTGGGGTCTCTAAGAAAGTTAAATATAACACTCGGACTGAGTATTTGTTGTCATTACCCGTCGCACAGAATATGACTAACTTTGAGGCCTATTCTGTGTTTGAATCAAAAAAGAAAGAAATGGAACTCAAAGGAGAGAAAATGTATTAAATGTTTGGCCTCTCTTTTGAATGACTAAATTGTTTTCTCCCTCTTAAGTGATGCCAAAGATGTGGTCCGACCCCGAATTCCAATGAAGTCATGCATTGAAGAGTTCGCAGCGCAGACAATAATCGATGATTTCTTCAGTACTGCAATAAATGGCAAATCTGTGGCCAATCAGTGAGTCTTACTTTTAAACATTCAATCATTTAATGGGTTTAATAATAGAACCACTCGTTTGAAGACATTTCCCGATTATCTAATGATCCAAATAAAGAAGTTCGCTCTCGGAGATGATTGGGTCCCCAAAAAACTAGACATTTCTCTGGATGTTCCACAAGAACTCGATTTGGAACACTTGCGATCTCATGGTCTCCAACCGGGCGAACAACTTCTGCCCGAAACCAGTCAAATGAATGCCACCCCTCCTGTCAAGAGTTTTGAATTTAATGCCTCACTTTTGACCCAATTAACTGAAATGGGGTTTCCTGTGGACGCCTGTAAGCGCGCCCTCTTTAACACAAACAACGGAGACATTGAAACCACAATGAACTGGATTATGGAACATATGGGTGATCCTGATTTCGCACAACCATTCAATGTAGAGGTGGGCGCAGCAGCAGCTGCCAGAAGTGATGTCTCATTCAGTGCTGATCCCGAATCTCTGGCAACTATTATGTCAATGGGTTTCGCTGAGGAACAGGCATTCCGTGCTCTTAAAGCAACGGTTAGTAAATTACATTTGACTTCAAGCGTCTGAATGTGTGTCTCATTATCTTAAGGGCAATAATATGGAGAGAGCTGTCGACTGGATCTTCAGTCACGCCGATGAGTTGGACAGTCAGCCGATGCAAACCGATGCAAATCAAAGTCAAGCCTCGAATTCAAGTAATTTTCGCGACGGAAATGCAAAATACGAATTAATGGCGTTCATCAGTCATATGGGAACGTCGACAATGTGTGGACATTACGTCTCTCATATCTTCAAAGACAAGCGATGGGTCATTTACAACGACAACAAAGTGGCCCTTTCCGAGACTCCGCCCAAAGACTTGGCGTATATGTATCTCTACCGACGGATTGGCCACTAATCAGAGTTTGGGCACAACTTTTATACCACTATTCGATTAACTATTAAATTGAGTCCCAGTTCTGGACACAAATTATTGCATTATTTATAGAGATTTGATTCGATATAATATTAAAATCAATTGTTTTTCAATTAAAAGTGATATTTATTTCTTCGGAGACACAAATCCATAAAAACATTAAACAGATTATCAAAACTTTCTTCAGATGTCTTCCGTGGTTCACATTAATTGTATTTCTGTTGCATATGATTTGTGTGAACGGCCGTCGACAGAGAGGACAGACATTGTTGATTGCGGCCCACTCCACAATACATCGCTCACAGAAACGATGGGAACAGTTATTTAGTTTCGCCTCATTTCTCATTCCTTCCAAACAAATGTTACACTCCTTTACATTACTTCGATTTCTGATTGGGTTCGACTCTGGCCTTTCAGTTCTCATTTCACTCAATTAATATGAGTAATACCTTTGAGTTATTGCTACGAATCAAAACAGTGGTCTGTCGATGACTAGGAATGATCCTTTGATCCAATGAACCGATCAGCAGATCCTCCAAAAGATCGGTCGCTTTTCAGGTCAATCGTTAACTTATTTCTCAAAATTTAATTTTTAAACAAATCTATTGTTGTGTTTCGCATACATTATACCAATATTAAGATCAGCGGTCATTAAGGGAGGTATAGCTCCTATCCCTCCTGTCAGCGAAAAATTTTGGAAATCCACCCCCTCCCCCCCCCGTTTAGTAAAGAATTGGAAACCTATTTGAAAACTACGGCTATTCATATAAAGAAGACCAAAATTATTCGAATTTCACTGTAATTGAGAGTTCAATAAAAGTTGTATTCTTTACAGAGATTTAGTTATTTTATTGAATTTCTTTTGATTAATGAATATATTGGGAAAATTTCTTAAAATATGTTTAAATTAATTCTTAAAATCTTTTCTAATTTTTAAGACTAATTGAGTTAAACTGTTTGATTGATTGCCTTTTACGTCATTATTAGATAACTGAATGATCAAGGTGTTCTAAATATTTTCAAATTTTATATACGATTCTTAATTGTAAATGGTGATTCTCAATAACTTGTTGTCGCGATTGAATAGTGTGAGCTGACTGAGCAAGCAACAATTTATTTATTAATAATATTTGACTGAACTAATTCCGAATAACTTAATGCAAAACACAAACAATCCTAACATTAATTAAAATATGGCCTCAAATATAATTAATATTTTGTTTCAGTTGCCATTTAACAGACAATTTGGTTTATTAGTGACAAATGAGAAGAATAAGCGTAAAAAGGAAAATAGTCTAGCTCAAATAATATTTTAGCTGAAATGGTCTAGCTCAGTTCAGTTCTCTCCAATCATTGAGTGTTAATAAGATTTGAAGAGTACTTCACTTTATTTGATTGTCTCTCGAATCGAGTCTCGCTTTTAATTAGAGTTTTCTCAAAATCTCTGTTTTTTGAGAAACAGTAAAAAAGTATTGATTTGAGGAAAACTCGCGAATAATATAATAAATTGTTTGCAAAGAAATACAATAATTATTCAAAATTCTAAACAACTGTTAAAAAGTATTTGAAACAGAATATCATTGAAATGACAAATATGTTGTCATTGCTTAAGATATTTAAGAAGAAGAAGAAGAAGAATGAAACCAAACCCAAAGTTGTCCCCAAATCGAGTCTCTGTATAACGAAACCGAAGCAGAAAGTGGTCAGTCGTCTCACAAATCGATCCAATTCTCGATTCGGATCAAAAAGTCCGCAAATATTCAGTGAAAAGGATTTCGATCCGAAGACATGCATACAATCGGCGAGAAAGACATCGATGAAAACCATTGATGAGAGACGTATCGAATTGGTTGGCAATTATCTTAAGATTGAAGACACCAAACAAAGAGCAGAGGAACCACCCCTTAGACCACAACGAAAGCACTCAAACAATTGCAAGAAAACTATGGAAAACATCGAGACTCTGAAGGACTGCCATAAACACAAAGATACGAATCCAAGAGATAACCGAAGACCACTTCAATTGATAGTCAACCGAAACCAAATTAATTCGAGTTTGGATTCGATAATCGAAATGAATGGCAATCGAGTCCTCAAAGAAGAGGAAAAACTTCAGAAAACTATGAATGGGTTGAAAACAAATGAAATGAAAAGCCAAGAGTTGGCCACAAATTCAAGCAATGAATTGCATTCAACGGAATTGTTCTCCAAATCAAACATCGATTTTATAGATTCAGAGTTCAAAGGTCTGAATGTAAGTCAAAATAGTCTTCACTTTCGGTCAGACAAAAGCGAAAATAAGTCGAAACGGATCTCCGGTTTGGTTTCCGTTCGAGATATTGATCTGAAAACTGCCAAATGTCTGATTTGTTTGGGTTTGGTCTCAAAGAATATCAATTTAACGGTTTGTTCGCACATATTCTGTGCCGATTGTATGCGGCAATGGTTGAGATATAGCCAACACTGTCCGCAATGCCGAACCTTTATATCAAGTTTCGGGCACTCAATCAGAACCCAATTCAATCGGATATGTATTCGTTCGGAAAAGGATTACAAAGTGAAGCGAATCACCAGAAATGCAGACAATTTTGTGGACTCTTTGGGCGCCGCCTATCTCTTCGAAGCCTTTCTTTCAAACCGAGAGATTTCCAAATATTTGGACTCAAATATCGCTAAAATTTGCGCAAAAATATCTGATTTAGAGTCACAGCTCTCCACAAAAGGAACGGTTCAGAGAAATGTCAACATTCGGTACACAATTACTGAAGAGAACCACAAATTAGAAGAATTTAAACACAAGAAAAGACAATCAGAAGAGGGTTTCAAAGAAATCTGTGGCGAAACTAATCCTCAAATGTTGTCGTTTTGGAAAAAGGTTTCTGTCCTCAGAGGAAATCCGGTTTCGATTTAAATTATGGTTTGAGTTGTTTTGGGTTTGAAAACAAAATCAAAAGAAAATTCTGTCAATTATTTAATCAAATGTTTGAAAGTTTATTGAAATCAAATTTATGTAAAAATCTATTAATTTTATTAATCAATAAAAGTCTGATTAACGATAACTTAATTAAAATTTAATTAAAACTATTGGCTCCGAGTGAGCTCTGGTCCTGTTCTGTGCTTACATTCAATTCGTTGGTTTTGTCTGATTCTCGTTCTTCGTCGTCATCTTCAGAGACATCCATTTCGAAGAGACGAACCCTTCTCTTGGACGCGAAGGAGACGCATGCAACTTTTCGGGAACCACTCACTGACAATAATACCATATTATCCAAACTTCTGTAGACCAGACCTGATTCGGTGCTGGCGTTCGATAGCTCTAACGATATGCAACTCTTTTGAGAAATTAAATCAATTTCTTTGGAAATCGGTTTAAAGCTTGAGTTCAACAAATTGAGAGGCATTTGAACCAAAAAAGATTGACTCGACTCCGGTTCCCCCAATAGAAGGGAAACCACTTCTTCGGTGTAAAATTGATAATCGATTACAACTAATTTTGTGTTATTCAAGAGGAATGAAACCGAAACGAATTCAACTGAATATTTGTTTTCCAGTGAATAACGGATTAGAAACAAATGATTCGTTGGTTTCGTTTGATTTATGAAAGAAATGTAAAAATATTTTAAACTAAGATTTGAGATGTGATTCAATTTCAGTGATTCCTCGATCGGAATGGATATCAAATCTGAAGTTTTAGAACGAAATCCGTTTTCTTCGAGCGATTTGGTTATGACATTAAAGGGACCGGTGAAGGCTTCCCTCACTGATTGGTCTAACATTTTGTGCTGACCCGCAAAAGACTTTTCAGGTTTGTGTTCGTAAAGAAACAGAGTTTTATCGTCAGTTACCGTTAGATTCGGTCTGTCCTTCAAATACTGAATCCAAGGATTGATTGACATATCATTGATGGATGAGTTGATTGAAGTTAAATCCTTTTCTTTGAGATACTGTCCGACTCTCTCTAAAGTGAAATTACTAGAACTCGGTCTCGAAGTGTTGGCCGTAGACTCGAACTCAAAGTTCTCTTTAATAAATTCGGTGACAAATTGTATGTCTTGTTGTGAAACTTTGGTTAACTCGCTCTGAGAGGAGGGTTCGTTGTTCTGAAGCCGAAGCATTGCTGTGTAGAGCCATCGGATAAATGCCTTCACGTTTCGCATCGAATTGTCGATCACTTGTTGTAATTCAGTTGACTTTATGAGGAAAGAACCGATAGATTTGAGGGTTGCGTTCACTGACATCACGTCGAGACCCACTTTCCCGAACTTTTCCTCCCAGAGAGCCATTCCTTTAAGTGTATTGAAGTGACAGTAAATGTGTTGCAAAACGCGCTCAACGTTTTTGACGACAAGCTTTTGAATGTTAGAATAGGCCGCCTCTATGGAGTGCCCCAACTTTTTCAGACCCTTTTCAGTCAAATCACTCAAAAACTTTTCGAGAGAATCGCTCGCATTTCCAAACACTAAGAGCTCCAGAAACTCGTCGGCCATTAAAGGAATTTTAGTGTCTTTTATATCAGTGTTTGATTTGGAATGACTTCTATGGAGTGACACATAATTGGATAGTTTAGAGTCGATCTCAACCATAACGTCTTCCCACGACTCGTGTATTTCACGCATAGTTTCACTCAAATAACTCAATAGAGATATCGATTGCGCGTAAATCTGAGAAGTCATCAAAATCTGGTGACTCTTCTCTTTGAGAACATTGAGATCATAGCTAACCATTGAGTACTCGCTTCTCATTGAGTTATGGTTTTCCTTCTCCACTAAAGCTGTGATAACTCCCAAATCACTGGAAAGACCACAATATTTGACCGAAATGTTGGTTCCGATAACGAGTTTTGCGATTCGATAGATACCGAACGCATATAACTCAATGAAACCGTTTTCTGTTCCGACGGCTAATACGTTAAGAGTTTTTTGATTCTCGACTTTCATCATATCATTGATATTGTCGTCACTTATCTTCCGGTTTCCGATTTTCTCAAAGCTTTTCGATACAGAGTTGGCTTTAGGCAAGAGATCAATGAATGGCGATATCGCTGAAGAATTCTCAGCGAAATTAAAACACATTTGAGAGCCATTGGCCTGAAAATTGTCGAACAGATTGGAATCAATGTCTTTCTTCAGCTGCCAATCAATGCAATTGATTTTTCCGTTGATTACGAACTTATGAATCATTTGAGAGGTCTCGACGTCGTGTAAAACAACACAAGAAGTGGGGTCTTCGGGATCAGTTGAGTCGATATCAGAGTCGTAAGCGATGGCTAATATTTTTCCGTCGGGTCTCCACTCGACATCTCTGACGAAACACTTGTCATCGGATTTGTCACTATTTGCTGTTTTAAGTTTAGGTTTAGGCAAATGCCAGACCTTTTGCCACGAAACCAATCGGTGGACAATAATATCACCGCTTTTTACGGCCAAAACTATTAAATCCATTTTTGGATTCCATTTCATTAACTGAATTTCACCCGAAATATGTCCCGAAATATCATCCAAACAACGAAAGTAAACCATTTTTTCTATAAAAATGTAATTAAATTAAAGACAAATTCAAAACACAATAAAAGTTTTGATTTAATTGAACTCAAAATTAAATTCAAACAAATGTTAGACAAAAACAAATTCAAAATCTAAAGCAAAGACCAAAACAATTGTCATTCAGTTATAACGTCTTCTTATCTGCGAATCAGACACTGAAACTGATTCAGTGATTGTTCTTTTTTTCCTCTCATTCGCCGGTCTATTAATTGTCGTAATTTGTGAATAGAGACAAATCGCTGAATCACTTCATTTGAGTGAAAGACAATTGAGTTGAAAGACAAGAGTTTTCTCATTTAATTAAATTTAATTCAATTGGTTTTAGTTTTGGTAAACAGAGTGTCAGTTATGTCGAGAGGAAGTTCTGCCGGCTTTGACCGACACATCACTATATTCTCACCGGAAGGACGTCTATATCAAGTGGGTCTGTATTCGACAATCGATGGCAACAAAACTGGAGTTTCACTAAATTATAATCTTTTGGACAGAATATGCGTTTAAAGCCATAAACCAAAGCGCTATCACATCGCTGGGCCTTAAGGGCAAAGACTGTGCAGTTGTGGTGACGCAGAAGAAAGTGGCCGACAAACTGATAGACCCGTCGACTGTCACCAATTTATATCGGATTACTCCACACATCGGATGTGTCATCACTGGTATAGTCCCGGACTCTGCTTCTCAGGTTCAGAGGGCCCGCTATGAGGCCGCGAACTTCAAGTATAAGTTCGGATATTCGATGCCTATTGAAGTGTTGGCCCGAAAACTGGCGGACATCGCACAGGTATACACACAAAACGCAGAAATGAGGCCTTTGGGCACTTCAATGATGTTAATCGCTTACGAGGAAGGTTTGTATCCATTGCTCTCGTCTTCTCTTTTCACAATGGTTTCTATTTATAGGAAAGCCATTACTGTTTAAGACGGATCCCGCCGGTTATTACTGTGGATATCGGGGCTGTGCTGTCGGTGTCAAAGCAGTTGAGGCACAGAATCAGTTGGAAAAGAAGCTGAAGAAACGAACCGATTATGACGACAAAGAGACCATTCAATTGGCGATTACCTTACTTTCCAATGTTTTGACCATTGATTTCAAACCCAATGAAATACAGGTCGGAATCGCTGATAATTCGGGTCTATTCCGGGCTCTCACTGAACAAGAGATCGAACAGCACTTGACTGCAATCGCAGAAAAGGATTAATTGAACTCAAATTTGAGTTTATTTCGTATAAAATAAACTGATTTTTATTCGTTTTCAACAATTTATTCGATAATTACTCAAAACAACTATCGGTTGAAGTGATTAAATATTTTCCAAAAAAATTATTTCCTTTCGCCTATTATTCTGTCCTTTTTTTCTGAGTCCATATTTTTTGACAAAAATGAACTCATTTATGATAATTCTCAACTCATCTCTAAATTACTCAATAGACTGAAAGGACAGACATGTGAGCAATCAATGCATAAATAATTACAGATACGAGCTTGGTCATTGGTCAAACACCCAAGAGGTCACATAGGCGAGGGCTATAATTTTCGGTCCAGGAGGCCATTCTCGAGTTGTGTGTGTGTGTGTGTGTGTGTGTGAGAGAGAGAGAGAGAGAGAGAGAGAGAGAGAGAGAGAGAGAGAGATCGGCAGAAGATAATGAAAATTTAATAATTCAAATATTATTTCGAATAATTATTAACTTAGTTTATAGTGTTTTATATAATTTGACCCAAATCTGGGATAATCCGAATACTTTTTCATAGAGTGGATCAGACCTGAAAACATTTTTAAGTTGTTGACAATTATTGAGAGAAGAGTTATGGCTTATGAGGTGTTCTCTCAGTTCTCATATTTAGAGTAAACTTTGAGAATCAGTAATGAATACAAGAATTGTTGAGTAAATAAAATAATTTGTGGAATAGAGTGAAATGATTATGATTTTGCTCTGTTTATCCTTTATGTGTTGATCCCTCCCATCGCTCCAACAGTATATTAGAGTAAATCTGTTTCACACACCTGTTCCACAATCACAGCTTAGATCACTGGCTTTCAATTCAGTCAAAGAGATGAAAATGTTTTGTTTTTCATCTGAATTTGTCTGAGTTATCATCACTTTTAAAATCTATTCTTCGGAAGAAAGTCTCGAAGAATGTCTTTATATTGAGTTTAAAACTATTGAATTGAAGCTTTAGTCCGAAAATAAGGCAAACATTAGATATGAGACGATTTGTTATCTTAAAAATCAATGTTTTCCTAATAAGTTTATGGCTTACCAGTGATGTAACGCGTAGTGAAAAGTTTTTAATGGGTTATCTCACTGGTAGTCAACGCCAAGCAGGAGATGAAGAGTACTCCAGACCTGGTCTTCAGATATCGGGTGCCATAAGCTTAGCTGTGGATGAGATCAACAGTTTGCAGCCTCTGGTAAACAATCATAGCCTGGGTTTTATTGTCGCCGAAACTTTTGGAAATGAGTCGCAGAGTATTCGACAAACGGCTAAACTTTGGTCAGAGGGAAGGGTTTCGAGTTATATCGGTCCACAAGAGAGCTGTGTCTTCGAGGCCCGAATGGCTCATTCATTCAATCTTCCAATGATTTCTTACGTAAGTTTTGCATAAATTGTTTCTCATTCATTACAATGACAGGACTGACCCCATTCTCATTTATGCAAACCTTTTCAAAGCTTTTATTTGATTATTGGACAGCTTTTCTCATATATAAACTGAACTGACATTTATTGCCTTTGATTTAATACAAACGTCGATTCAATCGAAGTACAAAACTTTGTATCAAAACTCAAAATAACGAATATCTATGAAAAACGAAATTAAATTAAGTCTTAACTTATTTTGCATTCTTTGAGTGTTTAACCGATAATAAGAAAAAAAATCGTTTCTTAAGACGTTTTCGGTTGAGTTATTGGTTGCAATTTGCAAACCATATAATCATATATTTATGTAAAATCACAATCAATAGTAAAATTCAATATTTGTTTGTAATCGAAGTAATGATTTTTAGGTCAAATAACTAACAAATCGGTTATGAGTTTCACTAATAATTAATAAACTCTTCTCTATTAAGGCATTGAATATTCAGTAAAAGTAATTGAAGTGAAAAACCAGAACAATAGCGGTACTAATCATTGCTATTAATTGATGTTTATATGTATTTCAATGGATAAGAGCTTAAAGTGATAGTAAATTAGTAATAAATTATTACTAATAATCCATAAAATAATTCATCACTTCATTGATGTTTATTCAACCTCTACTTGAGATACAGTGTATTCTAAAAGCTTTAACATCACCTTGCTAGTCTGTAATTAATTGAAAACTAGGTTTATGTTCTTGTCAATGAAAAACAGAAAATAAGAGAAATGAATAAATGGTAGATTTATTGGCTGAGTAATGATCAGTGAGGGGTCACCACAACAAGACTTAAACATTATATCAAATGTTTGCGGATTTCCATTAAATGCATTCTATTGTTGGCATTAATTCTAATTCAAGCGATGAATCCCTGACTGGACTCACTTATAATGGTATTGAATCTCATCTATCAATCCTTGCATTTTGGTTATCGATTGATCACAAGTTGTGAATCGGTTGAGTCATTTGCACTCATAATAAAAGCAATTCATTTCAGTTCATTAAACTATTTGATTACTCTTTCTTAAAGTCTCTGTTATAGTGAAAAATCTTTCGGAATCTCACAATTTTTGGGCTTTTCGTTTATTTATGATCTTGATCATACTCGGATTTTCAATTTAAATACAATGAATAGAGTAGAGAGAAGTTAATTAAAAATAAAATGACTGAAAGCTATGTACGAATCAAATGGTTTGACTTCAATCAAAATCAAAATTAATTTCTATAATAAAATTGATGCCAAACAAAGTGAAAGAATATTTTTATTTTAATTAATGGTTCCATTCTCTCAACACAAGAGATTTTTACTTTGAAATTTAATTCGTATGCAGTGATGTCCACACCTTCGGTCAGGGGGTGGTAAGACCAAATTTTTTCCTCAGGGGGGGGGGCAGATGGTGGTATTTTTCCTGAGCTTCAGGGGGATTTCCAAGCCCTTAAAAAATCAAAGGGGTCTCACCGACTAAAAATTTCAGGGGGTATTTTGGCTATAGTGCTCTATAGTATTTTGGGCATCACTGATTGCTAGGTCTAATTTAAAACTTGCAAAGCATAATACATTATTAAATCATATTGACTTGATCATGATAGTTTTGTTTAAGTCTTAAAATATTTGGCATATGTTGTCGATGAGTGTCATTTGATTACTTCTGAAGTTAAATAATAATAATTATGTTTTTATCGCACATTAATTAAACTTTAAGTCAAATCAATTAGTAATTCAATACTTCACTCATTTCCAGTCAAATAAATCGATAAAAACAATTGACTTTCCATTCCTTCGATACAATTATAAGTTATGACTCAAAAACAATAGAAATTTATTCAAATAATTGAAAATAAATTTATCTTTTATTGAAATCGAGATATAATTATAATTTATTAATAAATTGTTAATAAATGAGTTGAAGAACTAATTCTTGAGCCAATCATAACTCAAAACTTTTTTGGCGTCGGGTCTCGACTCGAATTCAGGTGTCATCAGAAACCTATAGAATTGGATGCAATCTGAGGACAGTTTTATTGAGTGTGGGATCAAATAACTTCTCGAGAGTTGTCTGTCAAGCATTTGGTCTCTTCCAGAATCACTTTTGATATCATCTCCAGAACCAAATGGAAAGCAATTGTGAAGTAAAATGAAGAGACAAACACCGAAAGACCAAATGTCAGATATTCTTGGGTCGTGTCCTCTTCTCTCTAGTATTTCAGGAGCCATATACTCTTGAGTGCCCACCCAAGTGCTGTCCATCAGAATTTTAGAGCCTTGAGTGCAAATGATAGCACAGGTGAAATCAGCCAATTTTGCCGAAGGCTTTTCGTCCGTCAAATATATATTTTCTAATTTGATATTTCTGTGAGAAATTCCTCGCGAATGAAGATAATCAATGCCACAAAGTATTCGTTTTGCTATCTTTTTGGTGATGTCTTCATTCTGTGGACCCCTTTCCATAACTAAATCGACTCCAGTTTTTCTAAAGGTTTCCATAAAAATCAAAACATTTCTCTCGTTTTCCACTATTTTATAGAATTGAATCAAATTTTCATTTTTAAGTTTTCCGGATATTATTTGTTTTGCAATATTGAGTTCGGAAACCAAATAATGGTTGCGATGAGACGGAGATAATAGTTGTTTGCTATAAGTTTTGCAAACACTGACTTTGTCCGCAAGATTTCCTCTTATGAACCAACTATTTGTTTGGTCAGAAAATCTCATCAATTCTTTTGGTTTGAATTCATAACTAATTGAATCAAATTCCTGGAGAACCGACTTCGGTATCCTTTCATTGAGATCTTCATTTTCTGATACCTTTTTGGAAGAGAATAAGCTCTTTAGGAACTCCATCACCGTTTGACAAAAAATGTTTCTTAATTAACGACTAATTAATAATTATTTAAAAGTTATGCAAATTTATTGGTTATCCCCAAAAATTAAGAGAATATTCAAATATTTGAAGTATTGTTGGAATGTAATCACAATTTGGATAAAACTTTAATCTAAACATTTGTAAAAAAATTATTACAAATGTTGATACACTCTGTGGTGTGTTCTGCACTCTATTCGCTATTATATCATATGATATGTTCTTTGAGGTGAATACAGAATCAGAACAAATAAAAATTTTGAGGAATGTCTATTGAAATGGGAATACTTATCATCTTTTACTACAATAGTAGAATTTTATTACTTATTTTACAATATTTTAGTATTTTTTTTACTGAGGTGTTGGTCGATATGAATGGCATTAAAGAGTGTTCATGATAATTTTAAAATTTTAAGCAATAATTTCTTACTTTATTGACTTTCTTGTGAATAATTTAGGACAATAAGTAATCTCTCGAGTTGTGTACACATTTGTTGTTTATGTCACGTTACCTTGTTAATATTAATTATTTATAACAGCACATTTGTAATCAGTGATACCCAAAGGAGGTATAGATCCAAATATCCCCTGATATTTTAGCTTGAAACCCCCTCCACATTTTTTATCTTGTTACCCCTTTTATTTTTTGAGGGGCTCGGAAAAAACTCCCTCTGGACCCCCTAGAAAAAAATTTGTCGGCCCCCCCCCCAAGACCGAAGGTGTTTGGGCATCACTGATTTGTAATCAATTCTCCATTTATTAATAGAACATTAAATAAGAATAATTGGAAATTTGTGTCAAACAATATAATTGAGAGAATAATATATTCTGAAGACTATTATTAGATATTTTTGAATAAATAATTTTGATTATAATTAATAAAATAATTTGCTTTCATTCTATTCTGAACTAAGTTTTGTTTCGATAAACTTATTTCCTTTGAATTAATTGGAAAATAATTTGATTTCGGATTTTAATAGTTTTTGGTTTCCTTTCCAAAGATTTTCTGAGGCTCTCAGGAGTTATGAATTATTCGCGCTTTTTATACAAAACATTATTCTTAAAGAGGAAAACAAATTCCAATTATTTATGAATTACTCGAATATTTTTTATCCCATATTATGAATTATAGGATTTAATTTCGAATCTCTTCGTTGACTGCATTTCTTATTCAAATTAGCAATTATTGATTCTTGGCAATGGGAGAGAGAGAGAGAGAGAGAGAGAGAGAGAGAGAGAGAGAGAGAGAAGGAAGGAGGGAAAGAGAGATTACTTTGTTATTGTATCTAGTTTAATCAAATCGGTTGTCTCTCAGTAAGAAGTCTTTCAGGAGATTTATTATTTCATTATTAGAATCGATTGAATGAAACAAATATTTCTGTTGTTGTCTGTAATGCAAAGCTATTTATCAAATCATAGATTCATTTATACGACAAATGGACCAAAAAATTCCATCGAATGCTCAATACTGAATAACTTGGTATATTCAATATTTTTGAGCTGATATTCTTCAGCTTGCTCACTATTGAACTAGATAAATTGAGGTTATGTCCACTTTTTAGATGTTCTTAATTTGTTTGATCGGTTTGTTGTGTTTGGAGTTAATTAAGTGAAGTGAATGTCCTTTCATTGAGTAACAAAACTTTGGATAAATAATTAATTTATATTAAATTATAGACTAATTGAGTCAATAAACAAATGAATTAACTAAAACTGTTGACAGTTCTGCGCACACCCCGAAACATCCAACAAAAAATTGTTTTCGACATTTGCTCGGACCCGACCCCCGGATACACAGATTTCGAAATCTGTTGCCTCCGTATTGATTGGCTTTAATTGGCGTAAAGTAGTTCTCTTGTATTCAAAGAGTTCTGTGCGGGACTTCTCAGCGGTGGCGCGAACTATACACAACACTTTGCAAATGTATGAAATCGAAGTGACCCGGGTCACCACTTGGAGTGATACCTTTCACTACGGTTATATAGAAAATCCTTTCCGGAAGATTGTGGACCAAACTTATGATATCACTAGAAGTGAGCCTCACTTTTGTTGATTTAATAAATAATTTCGATTATATTTAAAGTCTATGTAATCGTTGGCTTCTATTTTGAACACTTGGGTCTTATGCTGAGTCTCGAAGAAAAGGGTTTACTCAAAAACGGACAATATTTTGTAGTAGGAGTTGATATTGAACAGTATGACAGACAACACCCCTCCAGATATTTCAAAGGTATTAATCAAATCCTAAGGAAATCCAGTCTTTGAATATAAAATTCATTTTAAGGCCTTTTGAAAGATGACTTCGAAACAGTAGAGTTGGCAGAAAAGGCTTTCCAGTCATACATAGGAGTAGTGCCGACACCTCCTATAGATTTTGAAACATTTTCCATCAAAGTGAACAAATACATGCAAATGGAACCCTTCAACTTTCCGAACCCCACCTGGGAGTGGGGAGGACTCAAACGGGTGACATAAGTCATATTCTTATAAACATAACCCGAGAAATAATAAAATGTTAAATTAAAAGGTGCCAGCTGAAGGAGCGTATCTGTACGATGCAGTTTATGTCTATGCCAGAGCACTAAACGACACATTGAAAAATAATCAAGATCCTTATGATGGAAAACTAATCTCATCACATATTAAGAGCCGAGAGTATCAAAGTCAGTATCCAATAAAAAAAATTTATGTTTATTCTATTCTATAATCGATGAATCCCTTGAGCTTACAAAGACCTAAACAAAGCCCAACCAAGGCACAACCAAGGTGCTTGAATTTTTATCAATCAAAATGTTTGCGCTTCAGGTGCGATGGGATATATGGTTCATATGAATGCTTTTGGAGACGCCGAAGGAAATTATACACTAATTGCTAGAAAAGAATCGAATTCGAGGTCATCTAAATTTGGATTATTTCCAATCGGAGTCTTTCTTTTGCCTCAAAACTCTTCGGATTTACCGGTAATTCACTATAATTAAAGCCAAACTTGTTTTCAACGCATTTGATGCAATAGATTCTCAACTTATTTGATTCAATTGAATGGATTAATGGAAAGCCTCCATTAGCTGAGCCTTACTGTGGGTTTAGTGGAATAAAATGTCCTCGTAAGATACATTCAAATTTGGTCTTGCCACTTATTAGTGAAGGGATTAAATTTCAGAAAAGTTATGGCGATGGGCTCTGATTCCGAGCGGAGTCTTTTTATTCATAATATTATTGGTTTTGGTCATATTTTACCGAAATTGGATGTATGAACAGGAATTGGATAGTCTTCTGTGGAAAGTCGACTACAAAGATATAATATTTAGTGAGAGTTCACCGATAACACCAAAATCCAAGGTATCGCTACTTTAATAACTATCTTATGGAAAGTGAGGCTAAATGTTATCATTTATTGAAAGCTTCGCTATAGTTCTCAAATATCGTTGACATCAGATTTAGATCTCTTGGAGTTCCGGTATTGCAATGTCTACACAACTATTGGTTTATATAAGGGAAGAGTTGTCGCCATTAAAAGGATTTCCAAAAAGAATATCGAAATCACCAGAAAAATGAAGAAAGAGTTGAAATCAGTAGGAATTCATTTTTCATTCTCAGATATAATATAATATTAAAAAAAACTTTTACTTTAATAGTTGAAAGATCTGAGACACGAGAATCTGAATCTCTTTATCGGCGCCACCGTTGAAATGCCAAACATTTGTATTCTAAGTGATTACTGTTCCCGGGGTAGTATTAAAGATGTTATTCAAAGTGATGTCAATTTGGACCACATATTCATAGCGTCTATGATTGGAGACATTATTCGAGTATTAATTTGTCACAAATATTTTCTTAGACTGATATTGGAATCAATTTTCAAGGGAATGACATATCTTCACGAGAGTCCGATCTGTAGTCACGGAAACCTGAAGTCAACCAATTGTTTAGTAGACAGTCGTTGGGTCGTAAAGATTGCAGACTTTGGTTTGAATGAACTCAAATCCAACTGTGAATGCGATGAAGACATTCATTTGACAATTGAAGAACAATGCGAACAACTGCTATGGAAGGCACCCGAACTCCTTCGCGATAGTAATCCTCCGCAAAACGGGACTCAAAAAGGAGACATATATTCAGTAAATTCATTAAATCGTTTTCCTTTAGATTAACTTATTTTAAAAACCTATAGTTTGGTATCATTTTATATGAAGTTCTGACCCGTTCTGAACCTTTCGGCGATACTCTGTTGAGTTATTCTGAGATAATTCGCAGAATAATTAATATTAACTACAATTCAGAGCCATTCCGACCATCTTTAGAGACATTACAAGACTCAATATACAAGGACAATTCAGGTAAAAAGTATAAACTTCCCGAATCATGTATTTGGACAATGCGCCAGTGCTGGGCCGAGTGCCCCGATGAACGACCTGACTTCAAAAGCATCCGGAATAGACTCAGACCAATGAGGAAAGGACTCAAAAACAATATTTTAGATAATATGTTGGATATGATGGAGCGCTACACCACTAACTTGGAGGCCATAGTTGACGAACGAACAGATCAATTGATTCAGGAGAAGAAGAAGACGGAGGCCTTACTCTATAAGATGTTACCGCCGTCTGTGGCTGACTCTCTCCGTAAAGGACAGACAGTTGAGGCCGAATCTTATGATGCGGTCACTGTTTTCTTCAGGTTATCTAATATTTTGCTTTTATTTGATTTATATTGATATTTGTTTCAGTGATATCGTGGGCTTTACTAAACTTTCGGCTCAGAGCACACCCTTACAAGTGGTGGACTTTCTCAACGATTTATACACTTTGTTTGACACGACATTAGAATCGTATGACGTCTATAAGATTGAGACCATCGGAGACGCCTATATGTGAGACAATTTCATTTAATTTTGTTTCAGTGAATATGCTTTTCAATCAAACCTTTGACTTTCAACTAAACAAGAGTTAGTGATGTGATGTCTGGAAGTCTTTTATAGACTTTTAATCTGTTAGAAAGCATTGGGATTAATGACCCAATTCTTAGACACAAATTATTTTTAGAAAACTTTTAATCCCTTTATTTGTCACTTAACTTAAGTTTCACTTCGAGTCAAAGCAATTATAATTTGTTTTGAGGCAAAGAATCGATTTAAACATCAATTTATTTCAACAAATTCTTCTGAGTTAACGATTCCTGTATTTAACACAAACATTGTTTTGACTCTTCAAACAAATAGAGCGAAACTCACCATTGATTTGCAGTAAACAAAAATTAAATAATCAATTGAAGGGACGAAAGAATTTTAGATCAATTTCATGTAATTAATAGAAAAGCTGACAAAAACAGAA
>JAQGBD010001028.1:0-19958 GCA_034698165.1 Punctoribates punctum | reverse complement strand
TTGTGAATGAGTCAAACATTTTGGAAATATCTGTAATTCACTTACTTTTTGGTTTAAAGGAAACCAAACGAACGAATCCGAGTCGTTATGGGAACTGTAGACAGCCGTGAAAAAGGTTCCGGACATTTCATAGATGTGGAGAGAGTGGTGTTCCACAGTGAATGGAAATATATGGGCACTAAATCTGAAACTGTGAAGAAAGTGCTCATAGAATGGGAAGTCACTGATAAACCAATTACTCCATATTTCGATAAACTTCGACAGTATTACAAACGTATCAAAGAAAGTGAACAAAAAGGACTTAACAGGTATTACGACATCGCGTTATTGAAGCTCAAGAGACGAGTGGTTCCCGTCTTTAACGAAACCCATTACACAATTAATAGCATTTGTCTGCCGAAGACTAACATCATTAACACTAAGAGAGAGAATCTGATGTTCATAGGAAAGGGAATCCCGTATTCAGGCAGTTATGATGACACTCCTTTGAAGAAAGGAATGGCATATCTGGTGAATCCTCATCGTTTTGATTGTCATGACGATAAATATAAACATGTTTGTTTGGAACATGGTAACAAACCAGCGAACATAACCTCTTTATGGTCGGCTCAAATCTGTGGTGGTGATTCCGGTTCTCCGGCTCATCAGTACTACCACTGGAAAGCCATTCAAATCGGTGTCACTTGGTCAGTAAGAGACCATGGATTCAATTGTAGCAAATGGTCTCATTTGGGACGCGTCTCTTTGTTTATGCCTTGGATTCGGTCTCATATTTCAAAGACAACCCGAGTTATTGAATATAATGTTGAAATCGAGTCCCCGACCAATCACTTACTGATAGTGAGTGCCATTACGGCCTCCATTATAGCGGTGGCCATCGTTTTGACAATTGTTTGGCGTAAGTCTTCGCTAAAACTCTTTTTTCGGAAAAATAATTAATTTATTCAATAGTTTTGGTGACGATTCTGATGTCGAGACCACAAAATCCCTAAAACTCTATCTTTTGTTTCCATTATTTCAAATATTTTTGTAAATTTTTATTTAATTCCAATTAATTGAAATATAATTAATTTTAATTAAAAACTTTATTTAATTGCATTAAAATAAAATAATAATATAATATTTAATATTAAATGAAATTTAAGGATAATTAGTAATAATTGAGAATAAAATAGTATTTGAGTTATAGACTCAATCAAAAGTTGAGACAAAATCAGAGAATATAATAATTGATTAAAATATAGAAATTATATTCAAATATAACTGAAAATGATTGAGAATAAAATAGTATTTGAATTATAGTTTCTCCAGGTTTTGACGGTTTTATAAAACCTATTCTGGATGTGTCGGCCACTCTTAGGGCTCATCAGGAGTTGTCCACTCTGTTGGAGGTGTCGCCCAGATTCTGCCTATAGTCGGGTCACCCATAACATTTCCACGAGAATCCGGGCATCGAATAAAGCTCTGTAGCTTATGATACAACCAAATCAACATCTCATCCATCAGATGATTATCTTTGAGCTCACACTTGGGTTCATCGCCTAAAAAAGTCATTCAAATTATACAAATATTCAATTCTTTTTACTCACCATTTGATTGGCAATCGATGTCCACTGCCTTGAGTACCAAAATGATAACAAATAGGAAAAACACGTTACGAAGACTCAGATTCATTGCAGTGAAGAACTGTTAGAAATCGTTTTCAATAACTAATAGATTGAAATCCAAACGACTAATGAAAGTCTGAACCAATTGTCGTCTCTTTTTATCTGATTTTTGTTAATCAAAGCGGAAATACCAGACATTCAGTGATTCAGTTATTAAATCATATTTTGTTCGAAAATACTTTGAAATCAGAGATCGAATTGACTTTCGATTGAAATACTCCTCAAAAATGTCAAAACTTAGTCATTATATTCAGTTCTCATACTTTGACTACAATTCCTGATTCTGTAAAATAATTATATCTCAAATAACTATCGATAACCGGATGAAAGTAGCATGCTACTCAACTTATAGATTAAAGTCCGGTATTTGGAAAACTGATTAACTAAATAATGAATCGATTGATTTGAAAAACAAGTCTCGGATGTGAAGCAATAAATTGTTTTTCAATGAATTCCATCGATTGAGTCAATCCTCAAATTATTTGATTACGAAATTATGTATATTTGAAGAACAAACGAAAATATTGTCGGCGTTGAGATAATTGCCCAGATTTTTGGCCAAGAATCCCACAATCAGCTGTTCTCTTGAAATTTTACCAAAGACCAGGATAAGGCCAAGAACTGGATATTAACCGCTGACCCAAACAGACACAACGTTCTCCACCGAACAGTACGTAAGTCTTGGCCAGAGTGGTGGCCACTAAATCACTATATCTCTTCAGCCAAGATAATACCCTGCTCTAATATGCTTGATCTGTTCCAAATATGTGAAAGAGCTAGTTAACAATAGTTGATTCGGAAATTAATTACATAAATGACTTAATTTAATGATTAAAACAAAAGTTTTCGATAATTAATTAAAAATATTATTAATATTTAATCAGACAATAAAACTGTTAATTGTATTGACATTTGTGTCGGAAATTAAATCAATTAATGAATATTTTTTTCCAAATATTTCCTGAATTTCAAAAGTTTTCTCAAAATATTTACGTAATTAAGTGAGAGGTCGCCGAACACTACCACCGAATGGCACTAAAGGATAGCCTGAAAATTGTATCAACACTTGTCTCAAGAGTTTGGGAAAGAGTTCCCAAAAATGAGAATTCATTACACAAAATGCGATACAGTTTTAAAGGTCTGACAAAAAGCTTCGGATTTAATCCTATTTTTCCATTACTTCTAACCAATGAAAGTGTTGTCCAATAATCCAAAGAAATACCAAAACTATTATATAATAAGTTTTGCTTTTTGTCTACGATTTTCTGTATTTTGTTTGTCATGAAATTTGATTCATATTTGATAAACAAGTTTTTGTTTCGCTCTGATAACTGTTTTTCCATTATTCCAGCAAAAGTTTAGCTCATTTTCTGCACAATTAATCTTAAATTAGTCTCAACTTTCAGATAATTTCAGACCTGAAACCAGATTTCAGGTGAAATCCATTGCATAATATTATTAAATAATAATTATGTGAAAGAATTTCAGACAAATCACTCAAATCCTCTGATTTCTAGTTTTGATGACAACTATTCTGATCAAAATATTCACCAAAAATAACTACAAATTCATAGTATTTTCGCTTTTCTGACAATTTATTAAAAACAGTGGCCTCTGAACCAAATTAATAGACATTTGTTTCTATGGATTGTGACCTGAATTCGATTCTTATAATTATAATAAATATTGGATTCTATTAATACCCTATTATACAAGATTTTCATGAGTTATACATATATATAAAGGACTAATAATTACTAATTATTAATAAGTTTTAATATTATTTACAAACGGATTAAAACCAGTGAACAATCAAATTATTAAACATTAATAATGACATTACAATAGGGAAGCGTTAGACCAAAAGCTCAGTTAATTGGTTTTAATTTGGGTTCAATTCAGTCAGTCGTAGATAAGGAGTGGGTTCACAAATATTTAGATTAATAAGCAATAGATTCGGTCCCCGATTGGAGAAAACTATGGAAAGGTATCGATAGGAATGGCATTTGCATAGAGTTTATGATTAGTCGGAAAATCAGTAATAAATTAAAAACGATTTATGAGTTTAATAGGCGTTCGGCAAAAGTAGAGCTAAAAAGTTATGGCTTTGAATGGAAACCAATTTTGAATAATATTTGCGTTAATTATCTTCCGTTTGAATGTTTTCATGTCTTCAGACAATTTACACATAACTATCACATAATATAAGTGGGGTTTTTGGGTTGACTTCGGTTCGCAAATCGTATTCAATTGGTTTGGCTTTCATTCAATACATGCGATGAAAGGCTGAGAGAATTGATTTCAAAACTGGACTTAACTTAACTAACGAACAGAAAACTTAATTTTTTTACGTTAAATGTGTTTAATATCCGAAATAAGGCACAAACACTGGTGATGAGTGAGAGTAGGCGCCCACTGGTCCCCCATAACCGCCTCCTCCGTAGCTGTAAGCCGGAGAGAATGCGGCATGACCACCGAGGGCAGGTGCATAGGTTCCGTAGCTGTGTCCATAAGCTCCATAGGGTGCCGCTCCTCCTCCTCCTCCACCACCACCATAGTGAGGTTGTGGGCCTCCGTGTCCACCACCATGTCCTCCATGAGGACTACCGGACGGAATGTGGGAATGACTTTAAAAAAGAGTTATTAGTTTAGTATTAGACTAGGTAATTTGTTAACAGGTTAAAAGGACATACCTATATCCTTTAGCGTCGGGTCCGTTGTAAATAGCGGCTGCACTGTCCTTACTGGCAGTTCCTATTGTTTTATTGGTAATAATAGGAATCAAATTTCCAGGTTTATTGAAAAAAGTCAGTAATTTTCGCTCAATTTTGAACTTGAATTTGAAAAATGTGGTGAAAACTATTTGATAGTTAACTCAATTTTGTTTTCAATAATTTCGACACAAAATGTGCTAAATTACAGTGATTTGAGTGAGCATTAACATACCTGGTTCATTGGTTCTGATCTTGGCTCTGAAACCATGACCATCAGCCACCTGTTCCCAAATTACAACACCATTAAAGTTGGCTTATTTTTGCGCAAAAAGTTCATAGTTTATAATAATTGTTTTCAATCAATCAGTTGTTTTGCGTTTGAAAATTGACTACAATTTGTTGGAAGCACTCAATTGTCAGTAATTACGAAATGCTTTTCAACAAAACTATTTAGAAATCAATTTCGAAACAACAGTTTGATTGAAACCAAACATAAGCACAGAATAAGTTGTTTTACTCACGTAATCAACGATACGAAGTCTGCCGTCGACGTCGTGAAGACCATAAGAGCCAACTTTGTTTCCGTGGCCGTCACCGGACTCTTTGCGGAAGTTTTTGGCGCCCTTGTGGTCGACGATATCGTAGCCGAAAGCGTAGTTACCATGGTCCTAAGAAAGCACATCCAAAACACACTTTAAATTCCGAATTTTCACATTAACTTCACTATTAATTTACATCTTGTTTGCGGAAACTGTTGGAATGACCTCCGTGGCCATAAGAGGCACTGACCACTGCCAAAGCGCCGAACAGCACAATTACAACCTGGTATGAAAATAAGCACTCGATTATTGATAAACTATTGATCAAAGGAAAGGGGCTTTTCGTTAACTCCATTAAAACACACCTTAAGAATCATATTTCGATAAATACTGGAGTGAATTGAGTAAACAATGGGAACTGTGGACAGGTATGTCTGAGTTGTGACGGTTTGAAAGTGAGAGTACATTTTGCTCAGAGCTCGGAAGCCTTTTATATAAGTCAGTCCTCATAACGAAAGCGAAAAAACGTTAATTCGTTTAATTGTAATGTCGGGTGTGGTATATCTGTTGGCGCCATACGTATGGCGTTCCAAATGGTCAAGGATTGAGTAATTCAGACCACTTTCTTATGGGTGATAGTGAATAATATAATTGTGTGAACTGAGCAATTGAATTATGGGCGCAACCACTCCCTCCCCAATTGGTTGGTGACAAACCATGACATACACGGGAGCACAACATTCAGGGTTAGGGCCCAATTGTCTCTTAGGAAAGCCTAACGGACCACTTTCGCTACTTAATTGTGGTGAATACAAAAGCAATAAAAAATAGCTCTGTTTCTTATGTCGAACAGTTAGGTATATCCCCTCCTCCTTCAGAGCGCTCACCATTGAGATAACGTAACTGACGAACTGTAACCGCGCTGTAAGAGCACAGACTGTTTGCCTACTTTCACCTAAACGTATAATTTCAATGAATATTCCGTTTGATAAGATCTGAGAAAAACTAGATCAGTAATGGCCAAGGTGGTATAGCAAATGTACCATCCAGTTTTCTCACTTGCGGATCCCATTACCCCCCCCCCCCCCAACGACAGATTTTTCAATTGGATCTTATCTCTTACAACCCCTGATGTGGGGTACCTTGGTCATCACTGAAACTAGATCTGAAAAAAGTCTGTTATCTCTGCTTGACTTCAAAATTGTGTGACTTTTCCCCCGATTGTAATGAACTTTAATGACTGTGTAATCAAATTACCGTTTTTTCATTGACCATAATTCACAAATTGCTTGTTAACTAAACTTTTACTTTGAGTAACAAATTGTTTCGCAAAAAAGAAAAGAAAATATTTGAGGAATTCATGTGATTATCGAAATAATGGCATATATTTCGTGTTTTTCATTCAGACATCAATTCTATAAACAGTTTTTTAAACATTATTATTAAATGTATTGATGTCTGGGAATAGTCTTCACAATCTTCTTGATAAATACCTATCACATAATTTAGTCGATTTCCTCGTTCCTATCCTTTCCCTACTATTCCTGTTCTGTGTTTTGATTGATTGAAAAACGAAATTCAATCAAAAAAAGGTATTTTTTGTTTTTGTTTAAAATATTATTTTTAATTCAAATTATGTTTCGATCGAAGAATAATTTGAAATTCAATTCACATTTTTTTGTAAATACCTTTTGATTAAATTTCCGCCATTTTTTAATGGGTGATTTTGGTAAAACTGTATAATTCGTTTTACTCTATTACACATTTAATGAATTCCCATTTAATTTACAAATATTTGCAAAAAACAAAATAACTTTTATGACTCCTTTCGCTTCAATATTATGTCAGTTAATCAGACATAAAGTTTGCCACAAAAATGGGTTAATTAAAGTGTGAAAAGTTTTTCATTGATCTTCTCTGAGACGACATTTGCACGAATTCTCCCAATTTTTTGTTTAAATTATTGGAAAGTAATTAAAAGATTGATTTGGTGTCTGTTAAGTGACTCTTGTCATAATCTAGCACAATTTTTTCCGAGAGAGAGAGAGAGAGAGAGAGAGAGAGAGAGAGAGAGAGAGAGAGACCTAATGGTTGTCTCAAAACTTTCCATCACTTTTGCTGACAATTATTTTTTGATCAATAATTGGGGAAAACTATCGAAATATTTTTCTTTATCTTATTTATAATATTTTACCTGAATATAAACGAGTATTTTATTCGATAAACAACAGGAAACATTTAACCTGGTCATTGTGGTTCATAATAACATTCTTTAATAAATCTGTTTTTGGAATAATTCGGAAATTATTTTCGGCAAAAAACAAAAATAGCTGTCAATTAAAGTTCAACTATTGTTGACATTTATGTATATTTTATGTAAATGACCCTCATTATAATGAAAGTGATTTTTCCAATTGTCTTGATATCCAATTAATTTCAGGCGAAATTTCATTGATGACCAGGAACATATGGCCTAAAATACCTACATAATGAATAACTTATTCCAGAATATTTATTTATTTATGTTCATGCATGTTTAATTGCTCTGCCTTTACCTAGCTTAGATTCAATTTTTGAATAAACTTAGCCGGAAGAGTTATTAATTTCTTCCTCGAACTAAAATATTCAATTAAACGAAATCATGTGCTTTGTCTGCCATTAATTATCATTATTTGATGTATAAACAAAATTATAACCTTGTTAAGTTGACTACAATTGCCGTTTTAATGGGTTGTGTGACAAACTTTAGACACAAATTATTTTTATTTTTGTTTAAAACCATTTTTCATTCAAACGGAAGATTTAATAATCCATTCGTTAATATATTAATCATTTGATAAAAGATTTGATAAAAACAAAACAATTAAGAAATGTTTAAATTGTCGACAATTCAACACTTTTTGCTCGATTAGAAAAACCGTATTTTTGATGACCAAGGGTTGAGGTATACCCAAAATAATCCTTAATTTTATTTTGCTCAACAAAACTTTTAGCCGAGGAATTGTACCTTGGTTTCCTTCAACCCCCTCCCCCCACACGAAACATTTGTTCCAAGTATTACTCTCTGAGGTTGGGTACCTTGGTCATCACTTAGCAGTATTTAATTGAATTATGATTTCATTAATCATCGAAATTAGTGTTTTATTCAATGAAAAAGTCTATTAATCAATGGTTTAATTGATTATAAATAAGCCTTTGATGAAAATATGAATTTAGCAAGATAATAGAACAGTTTTCATAATCTATCGGATATTGTTTCAAATGATTGAATTTATGGGAAAATTGTTTTTTCAAAAATATTTTTTAATTCGCCTAAAATTTTCCAAAAGATTAACGAAAATTACATTTTTTACGAAATATTTTTTGAGTAATTATAAGCCAATGGTTTTCACACATAAATTGAATTGAAAAGAAAACCATTTATTTGTCGGTTCCTTTGAATACTGGGAAAGACTATTAAAAGAAATTAGATTTCTATATATGAAGTGTCAGTTGAATCACAACTCTTACCGATTAGGAAATGTTGAGAAATAATATTTCATTTCGTGTCGACTCTATTATAAACAATTTCTTTGGTCTGTCCTTTGAATGCATAACAACTCAATGGATAATAAATTATAAGACGTGAAGATTGACGGAACTCTCGACTGGTCTTCCCTGTCATTGCATGAGAGGATCCATCTCTTCATAATAAACTATGACAACTGAATACCATAAACATAGAGAGAAGTAATTCTCGTTAATCTCTTTTGTGTTGATCACTATTAATCTTAGTCTTAGTCTTTTTGATCGAAATTAATGATTAGATTGAAAAATGAGATTATATTTCGTCTGATGTTAAGCCTTAATCATAATTTCTATGAGTCTATAGAGAAAGTGGTTTAATATGTTATATAAGTCACTAAATATTTCCTCACAATTAATGTTAAGCATAAAAATATTTTAAACTTTTTTCCCATTTATCATAAGTCCTGTAATATGAAGGCCAAGGATTCCTGTCCTGTGAAGAGGGCTATAAAACGAGGCGTTTTCCCAATTTAGAGATTAAAATATAGCTAAATATGTTGTCTTTTTTCTGTTCTTGCAATTCATTTGTCTGTTCAATGATTGGCATTATTATTATAATAGGATTTGTATTTTTAGGTCTGGGCTGAGGGTAGTCCACAACTTGTTTTGTTTATTCAATTATTTTGGAATATTTTTCGGCTGAAATATCGGAAACATTTTGTGATATTAATTATGAAAACGTGAATACCCTGTAATTGAGGGCTAATTCCGACCCAAAACTTGTAATTATATTCTGAAACTCACAAATCATTTCCGAAATATTTCTGAGAAAACTAAACCTTATCTGAAATTCCAGCGAAAGTGGACTCAAAATTGGGAGTCCTTCACATAATTGCAGGTCAGGGGTCAGCCAAACACTCACCTGAGGAAAAATTCTCCGAAAATTACTATCAATTACATCAACTTTTACCGAAAATTCTCAATAAATTGATAAAACTAAATAACCACCATGATAAATTACTGACAAAACATGAAATATTATAAAATAATTATTATATAAGTTTTATAATTAAATTCAATTTATTTTTTTAAAAATCCGTTTCAATAGATTTTTTGTGCAATCAATAGGTTTACCACAGATTTTATCATAAAAATTGGATTCACTTATATTTCAATCATTTTTTTTTCTTCACTTTCAGGTCTAATGAGGAAAGGGTTGGACTATTTTTCGGTAAAATTGGGAAAATTAAAGCCAATAATTGTTTTTCACTTCCTTCTGATTACCAGTCGGGTAATGATGTGCTCTAATGACCACATCTTCTCAATGTATCAGAGTAGACCAAAATCATTGAGTGATAGCACGTCCTTAAGAATGTCTGTTTGATTGGGTTTGAGAACTAACCCGGAGTGAAATCTTGTCATTAGTGTCGGAAACCAATGTTCACAGAATAGTCTTCAGTCTAATTAGTGATGAGAAATGTTTTCCTTAATGAATATCAATTGATTTGTTTGACTCCCAAACCGTTTATTAGTTATTGATTTGTGTTTTTTTTCTTCTTCATTGAAAATCTTGATTATTGTGAAGTCGTTTGCAATGACTGAAAGTTTTGTTTGAATTTAATATAATAAAGATTTGAATCCAAAAAATGGATCATTAAAGTGGTTGTGGGGTAAGAGTTAATTAACGTGTTTTGCATTTGCTTTTAGACATAATTTTCAAACAAATAAGTCATTGAATTAAACTTTGAATACAATCCTATCTAAAGGTTTGTTGTATTGAATGACAAAAGTGTTGATTCACTCGAAAGAGATTTTTTTGCGGCAGAAAAGGTCTGAAATAAACATTTTCTATGCCGTTGTTGTATATGTGGGATGACTTACCTGTGCTTTATATCCTTCGCTCTCATATTTGCGTTATTTTCAGTGCAAGATTCAATTTTTTTTAAAGGGAAAGTGTGGGCAAACATATTAATCAATTTCATGTTTAGGTCTCTCCGTTTTGTGAGCAAACAGTCCTCAGAAGCCTTTGAAAATTGAATTTTGATTTCTCTTCACTCAAATCACTATATTTTCCGTTCCTTATTGTGTTTAATACCTTGAATTCAAAGCTATTCTTATGAGAAATTAATTTTGCAATCAGTTTATTATGACTTCCATTATATTCAAGTTATTATATTTCGCCCAAAATTATAGTTTCATTAATACAATTGAAGGACAGTATAAATAGTTTTTATTATTCGTAATTTTTTTTGCGAAAATAGAGAATTATTTGAATAATTCTTAATCTTTTCGATGATTTTATATTGAAATTAGTTATTATTTAAAATTAATTCATTGTATTGGGAATTACGCCTCTGTTTTGACCCTTTAAATAAATATGAAATCGATTGATACAAATCATGATATTTCTCTACAATAGCTCTGAATTTGATACCATTTTGAGACAAAAGCCATAAACCAATTGTGAAAACTTAACCAAAGAATAGCCGAATGAATGCAAACATTGTCTGAGATTTGAATTGATTTCAATGAAATAAATTCTTATATAAATTCTTTGTTATTTGGCGTCAATTCTTAGAAATCAGAATTAGTTTAAACCTTTTTGTTTCGATAGAATTACTTCTGAAAGCAATTGGTATCAAAAATTTCGACAAAATTTCGAAATTTAGTGCTTTTTTGACCTGATTTGTAAGCTTGATCAATTTTATTTTTGTCTTTTTCAACAGAAATCTATTTATAGACCATTTCCGCTGATGGAGAATCTGCTTAGTAATTGAGCATGCAATTATTCTGACTTTTATTAAGTGAATTATATGATTGACTTTTGATTGAAACAATTGGTTTTGATAACAAGTTTATAAAAGTTTTGCTTAAACCTAATTAATATTTTACCTCTTTCTTTCATTTATAGCTTGGTATTCAGGCTAAATGTGTGCTGGATTACAAATGAAGCTAAAGGTTTGACTAATAACCCAAAAAGTTTTACAATTATTACATTGTTTTTGAAACTTTTGGTTGACTTTCAGTTTCATTTGACTTATATTTTGTTAACTGTTTCGACGATTTTGGCGGAAGATATCTATAGTCGACACTCAAAAACAGTAAGAGTAAAGACAATTAAGGCTAACCAACACGTTATTCTGTGCCTCAGCTCAGGATAAATTCAAAATTAAATTTGAATGTTTGACCCAAATGTTGGTTTCGTTTTTCAAATCAAAGCCTAAATAAAAAACTATTTAAAAATTTGAATAAATTTCATTCATTTTTATCTGACATTCATTTTTGGTTTTGATTTCTTTCTTTTTTTTTTTATTCGGGTGCTATTAATTCCCTTATTTATCTGATCCACCAAATTATGTCTCGAAAATATATTTATTTTTATCGATTTTGTTTTTTGAACACTTTTTTCCTTGATCACTTTATTATAGAATGATGACCATGATGAGATATCTGATATGAGCCAATCCAAAGACGTTGATTCCGATGAAGATATCCCTGAATTGGAGGGCATAGAACCGGAAGAGCCGCAAACTGACAGAATTGTCGAAAATGGAGAACGAATTGGGGGTAAATTTGCCAAAAATAAGGGCTCAAAGAGGAAGGCAGTCGAGGAGAGGGCTGATGAAGTCGAGGATACATCCGAGAAACCAAACGACTCGGATGAAGAGTCCGACGATATTTACGACGAGATCGAGAAAAATTTCAATTTAGATGATATGGGAAGCGATGTGAGAGGCTATGAACAATACCATGGTAATCCTGACGAAGATGAGAAAGGTGAAAAAGCTGAGAAGGAAAAGTGGGATAAATGGCCGCCTAAAAAGAAGAAAGGACCACCGAGGTACCCGCCAATAGATAAGGACAAATTATACGAGATCGCACTCCTTGCATATACGCGCGACTTTCACCTAGGAATGCTTATAAGATGAGCCTGGTCATTAATTGATAACCCTCTACTTCAACCTGTGATCAGATGTTAATTAATGAATTAATTTTAATTTAATTTGAATAAAAATTTTGAAATAAAATGAGTTATTATTTATTCCGATCGCAAATAATTGGCTTAAAGTCTACCAAAAGTTACCCATAATATGGGTTTTGCACTAAATTTTAGACTTGGCCTCTGTTCCCATGTTTTTCATTCTGTGCACCCATTGATTACAGGAAGGAATTGTTTTTTGATTTTGTTTAATCCCATTATAATGGGAGAGAAAAATGTGTTTTTATTTGATTTAAATCTGATTTAATTCGTGAAAAGAATTCTTTGAATCCTTTCTTTGATATCTCAGTCATCCGTGAATTGATTGTTGAGATAAACAGTAATTGTATTCAATTATAGTTAACTCTGAGTTATGTTAGCTTTGGTTTAACGCTCTGATTGTCTTCAATTGATTCAAAGAGTTTGAGTGGTGTCGGAGATCACCACTAATTGGCAATCAATGATCACAATCGACGACAGGATTCAAAATTAAATTACAATTCATCACAATTTTCGGCAAACAATTCATTAGTTTTCGTTATTTAATTATTTATTTATTGTTTGATTGCTGGGTAATCAAAGCCACGTTTTATGTGCTTGCTCGTTTAACCTAGGGGCTTATCCGATAACGCTTTGCCTGATAACGAATCTAAATTTCCAGATAAGAAAGATAAGAAAGGTGAAATTAGCATTTAATGTCCAATGTAATTAAATAATCAACATAAATTATTAAAATGTCAATGGTTATTTTATTCGTTTGACCAACTTCACATTAACTTTCGTTTAACATGAAAACTGTTCCGACAACTTTTATAGCGTATATTTCACTAATTTATTCCAATAATTAGCTGAAGAGATAATTTTCAAGTGAACTACGAGTAAAAGGGTTGAGATTAAAATTATTTAATTGCTTACAAATATGGAGTAATAGTATCTTAATCTTCAATCGATTCTAAAATATGAAGAATTGGTGTTTTATTCTTCACATTTTCAGACTTAGCCAGTAAATAGCGCCCACTCCTTTGGAACGGGTGATTATTTATCAATATTTGTTTCTAATTACGGACAGACTTTACTTGAAAACCAGTAATTCCTTAAATAACAAGCGTTTGATTAATGCATGGGTTGAATGAATTTGCAGCCAGAAAATCAGTTAATGTGCAAGAACACTATATAAATCATAATTGATTCTGATGTATACGTCTGTCCCTGACCTCATACCGGAGCGAAAAAACAATTAATTTATTGGATAACACTTTCGCTGAAGTAATTTACCAAAAGAAAGTCATCTCTTAATAGCGCCGAAACATAAAGGCTTTGAAATGTGAATAAAAAGTTTGCATTACATGAGAGACAGTAATAGTTATGTGTGTTTTAGTGTATTCAACGCACACCTCATTCGTCCTAGATTGATTTTATGCTAAAATGGGAGTGAATCATGAATACCAGACTCACTGTGGATATTGAAAATGCGTTTTATATACCCATCAACTTTTGAAATGAGTGTTTGAGTCAATTAAAAATACAGACAAATAGCAGAAGTGTTTCACATTTTTTTAACTGAAAACTTAAATTACAATAAAGAATATACAGAATTCTTGAGCACAGGGATGGCCAACGGAGTGCACTAGTATTGCCCTTGTTCAATTAGAGTTTGACTAGTTAATCTTTCTATTTAGTTAATTGATGACTATTAAGATAACGATTTTTTATTGTCGATAATTATTATCTTGCAATTTCATAAACTTAGAATCGCTTTCGATTGTATCAGGCACAAATGAGATTCCACATTATTGAATGAGTACATTAGTTTGATCGTGGGCATACATTCCTATTTGATTGTTGATGTTTATTGTTTATTGGAGAGCACCCCCTACTCCCCGTTTTATGAGAGACTGGTTTAGTGGTCGTCCCTGTAATATGAATATGAAAGTGACTTTATATGAAAGACTTTTGTGGGGATTGGGTGAAGGATTTGGAAGATTTTGAGGTAAAGGATGTCACAGATAGTGTTGTCTTCATTAGTAGGCAGCAAATTGTTGTTCAACTCAATTGGGATTCTCTCCCAACTCACACACAAAAACCAACATTCCTTTATGCTGTGCCGTAAAGGGCGAGGATTTTGTTCTTTATTTTTAGTCAGTATATAAACATCTGGTCTCAAGAAGTTAGAGCTCAAAGTCATCGAAAGTGTTTCTGGAGTTCTCAACGAATTTATTTCGCTCTTCATATCATTGTTTCGTTTAATAGTAAATAAGTTAAAAAAATGTACTCAAAGTCAGTGATAATCAGACTCTTGTGTCTCGCAATGAGTGCGATCGCAGTCAACACTCAGGTGCCGCTCTTTATTCAGTCCCGACCCCAGCCATACCGACTCCCGATATATGGCCCACAAGTCCCAGTCTTCGCCGCATCCGTCAAATCGCCGCCAGTTGTGGCCTCTATTAAGTCACCCCAAGTTGTGGCTCCCCCTCCACCAGTTCGTGCCCGCATCGGTGTCAAAACCGTTGTCCGACAGCCACCACCCGCACCCATTGCTGTTCCAATCGTTCAACAGCCCGTCCCCATCATTGAACAGCACGAATTGGTAATCTAATTATGAGAAATATGTCCAGTGACAGTTTGTCTAATTCTGTTTGGATAATAGCCAGGAGTGCCGGAGCCCTACAATTTCAACTTCGACGTGAAAGACGACAGTGGAAACGGTCAGTACAGACGGGAATCGGGTGATACCGCTGGTGTTGTCCGCGGGTCCTACGGATATACCGATGCCTACGGTCTCTACAGAATTGTGGATTACGTCGCAGATAAGGACGGCTTCAGAGGTTGACATTCATTAGTAAATTGAATTAATTTTGACAATCAATTGAATCCATTGTTAGCGAGCATCCGAACCAATGAGCCAGGTCTTAACGAGCCCAGTCCCGTCTCAGGAACAGTGCCAAATCCAGCTGATATCACCCTGGCCGCTGAAGAAACCCCCGCACGAGTCAAGGATCTCATCCGATTGGCTCCGATAAAGGCATACGACGGTCGGATCCGAGCGCCGCCTTCTAATACTGTCGACAAATACGAGGCTAAAGATTAGACTTTTATAACAGAATTATCGCTTCTTTGAAATTAATTGTAAAGAATTCCTTAAATTTATTTTTGTATTGAAATCTTCTATTAAGACAATTAACGCACGAATTCTCAGCCATTGATTAACAGTGAGAGCCGTTGAGTCGGACACCACTTATGGACACCACTTATGTCTATCGGCGGACATAAGTCTTACGCTTATTCTTATAAATTCGCTGCAAAAACGCTTTTCTCGTCATTTAATGTAATGAATGATTGTATGAAAAAACAAATTAAAATAAAATGCTCTTTCGATAAAATACTATTTGATAGTAATTGATTTATTTGCTCCTTATTTGCGCGTAACACGAATTCAATCAACTAGGTGAATGATCTAGGTGAATTTTAAAATCGTATTCAATAAAAGCTTCGGTGATTTTGTTAGAAAAAGATTTTTATTCGTTGTCCACAAATATATGTATACATTGAATGCAAAACTTAATAAGAATTCAATTTCAAAGTTAATTAACAATCAATTAATGGTCGGAATTACACTCAATTTGATTGATCCTCAAAAATATATTCAATAGAAATACAGTTTTAGTCACAAAAACAGATAACAAACTATTAATCTTCAGATCAGAACCTTATCTCAGTTCAAGAGATTTTCCAATAATTTGTTCTTATATTAAATGATTCGATAAAATAGAGTAAAGAATTTCAAATGGGATTCAAAAATAGGTGAAAATCACAAGTTTTCAGATCAAAAATAAGTGAAAAATATAATCAAATAGTGTTTCGTAAATACACCGAAAGAATTGCACGAAATTTCATAATTCAAAGGAAATAAAAAATAGAATTCAAAAAAATTAATTAAAAATTAAGTTAAGTTTTGATCAGAAGATAGCAAACGGATGGATGTCTTTTTCGACGGTCGTTCCTCATAGGAGTTGCCTTAACTTTACTAAACATCTCATAAAAGTCTAATAAATTATTTACATCTTTGAAAAAGTGTGAGATTTGTGTGTTTTTTGTGCAACAAATGTAATAAAAATAAGTATTATATAAAACAAGACATTATTCGGACACTATTTGGTCGGTCAGCTCTTCAGCTCTTCTTTGGACAGACATTACAGACCATTGACTCAAATATCAATATTAATGGCATCTGATTGACGACAGGAATGCACTCATAATTCGAGACTCACCTTAACTACAGTCAAAAGGAGATTAAAATAAATATAATTCTCTCTAAAGAAACAAATCTCTCAAATAATTAATTAATTAATAGAAAAAATATTTTACAAAAAAACACTAAAAATATATTAAAGTGTTTTCCGTTTCAATGATTTTAAATCTTTTGTAAACTTTTCGCAAATATTTTTTGGACTGAAATTCAATAAAAGCTTTTGTTTCGCAAAACATTTGGTTTTGTTTTCGTCTAAACCGTAATCTTATGCTAAGAGTGGACTTAGAGAGCGATTCAGAAGAATTGCTGCACAAGTGATGAGCAAAATAGTGAACACATTCCAGGGACAGTCGCGGACACCGACAGCCACCCGACAGGCGAGTGTGTCGTAACGAGAGGGACGGTTATCCAACATATTCTGGTACTCGGCTTCGAGTATCTGTCCGTCAAAGTAAGTGATCGGATCGTTGAACGGGTATTCGTAGCCCTGAGCGCACTCACACTTATACCCTCCGCTGTCATACCGACGGCCAAGAATAGGTACGCACCGGGAGGAGAGTCGATCACATTTGTGCGTATTTTTGAAGGCATTGGGCACATCATAATTATTGCCGCACTGATTAATGTCCAGTTCCTCTAATTTGACGCTCACTACGACCAGACCCTTGAACTGGAGGCGGGACTTGATTTTGTCCCAACCGAAGAACGGCGACGCATAAGTCACTAACCACTGGTTATGGAAACCCCCGCAATCGAAGTAAGGGGACGTCCAGTGGCCGTGCTTTAACTCAGCGGCTCTGTATTGGAGGGGATAGTGATCGTATCGGATGGCATACAGTCCGGTGCTGTTGTATCTGACATTGATTTTGGTGGTATAGGTGCCCAAGTCGTCGGTATTGGAGGCCCACCTCATCTTCAAGAGCTTAAAGTACTCGTGATTTAAGTAAAACTGTTTTGAGTTCGGGTGAAATCGGGACATATCGTCGACGAAGAACTTTCTTGTGTTCCGCTCCTTCCGGTAGGCGTACGGCGCGAACAGATCTATCGATGAATTGAATTGATTTCGGTCGAAGAATACGCCGCAGCCCTGAATACGTCGGTCGCCGATGACTGTGGCCAACGCCTCACCGATTATCTGGTCCTGAGTTAGCGGTTTGTCGGGTACTCGGAATTCGGCGAATTGTTCTTTGGGGTCAACCACTTGGAGGAAGGCGGAGATGAAGTTCGCCAAACGGAGCGCCATTCGGGCCTGATTTTCGAGCTGTTCCTCTTTGCCATAAGCGATGTCTCCTCTCAGGTTGAGTACATCCGGGTTCTTGGAAGCGAGGAAATGGCAGTTCTCTGGAGTCAGTTGCTTCCGAATATAGTCAGTGATCCAAACCGGGTCCACCCGAGTGCTGAAATTACGGTCAGAGTGGAGACCCGTCAGTGTTTCCATTCTTGCGATAAACTTCTGTCTCTCGTATTCTTCAATTGGAACCACATTTTGTGTGCGGACAGCGATGTAACCGATTTTATCGCAATCGTAGCCCCGATTGTACTCTGCATTTGTAGCCCTTTCCACCATTTCTCCCAAATATGGACTTCTGACCACTTTTGGCAACCGAAAGCCAGGTCTGCACCGACACTGATAGCCGCCACGTCTGAACCCATACCCATGAATAGGTTCGCACTCAGTGGTAGCGTTCTTACACCTGGAAGTGCCCGCAAAATAATTTGGGGCCGGATTTCCGTCGCCTATCGGACACTGATTGATATCAATGCGTTCGAAGTCCACTTCCATGACAGCGACCGCAACATAACTGCCATAAGAAAATGGATTAGAAATATAGAGACAATGAGAGGAAGCGGTCATACATTGGGATCTCAATGTGTCGCCAACCGGTGTGTCGGGGAAAGATGTCTGGGATGGGAACAGTGGCGCCGTACACCCATTTGTTGGACCGGTCGCAGTCGAAGTAAGGCCTAAACCACTTGACGGGTCCGGGAATGTCTGAGGCGGCGGGCGGTCCGTGCCATACAAATGTCTCGTTTGTGCCGTTGGCGTGAGTGATCTGCACAGTGTATGTCGTCTTCGAGTCGTGTCTCTTCGTCAGGTCGGGCAGCCATAGGCGGTACCAGTCGTTGATCTTATACTGTTCGTGGGTGTAGTTAGTGCTGAACGAGTTGTTCTGAATGGCGCCCAAATCGATGGCCTCAATGGTATTGAGAGTGGAGGTGCCCTGAAGGTGGTACGGGTCGTTGAAGTCGTCGGCCCTAAACGCTCTTGGTGCGAACAAAGGCATTGTCTTATTGAAGTATCCCTTATAGGATGGGGTGAACGCCATGTGCGGCCCGTAGTATATACTACTGGCGTTGATATACCGGTTGGCGGCCACGTCGGCGATCGACGACAGGAAGTAATACATAAAACCGGGTTCGGAGTCGTCGTGTGCTTTCTGTAGTATATAACTGAAACAAATTTAAGACAATTTAGTCAATTGGTCTGAAGAGCCGTCAATTGTGTCAATAATTTTAGCGCCGAAACTGATTTTTCGCGTCTTTTACCGAAAGTTATTAAAACTTTTTATAAAAGAACTCATTTGAAGCCATTTGTCAGAAGTGGTCAATACCTGAGATAAAAGGCACGACTGAGAGCCATGTTATGGATGTGCAGTAGGTTTGTCCGGTTGGGGAATATCGGGTCGATTCCCAGCGACTTCAGGTCCGGGATGTGTGTGACCGACGACTGCGGCAAAAACAGTTCATTGATGTCCACGACTTTGCAGTTGTCTTCGACCACTTTATCCACTTGTTTCCGGATTTGGTCGAAGGAGTCGATTGTCTGCCAATTGAACTGACAGTCGATGACCACAACAGACGCGAAGATAAACAATAGTTTGAACACAAAACTGAAATCAAATGCCATTTCTCTGACTTTTGGACTGAAGACAGACTGAAGACAAGCGATAAACAAATGATTTAATTAAAGCTCCGATTGTTTTGATTCATAATTAATGCATAATTTAGTCGATTATTGGAGTGAATTGAATGACAAACAAATTGTAATCAAAAGTAAATCAAATGAAAATATCTGATGAGAGGACACACCTATTGATGGGTGAAGTCATTCATTCAAAACATTTCAAACAGACATTCATTGTCTTCAGACATGCGTACAGACAAACACTCCTTTACTCAGATTACCGCTAAAAAAATCGAGTAATACTTATCCAGGTAACTCACCTGTGCTCTCTCTCCCTCTCTCCCTCTCTCTCTCCCTCTCTCCCTCTCTCTCTCCCTCTCTCTCTCTCTCTCTCTTTC
>JAQGBD010001027.1:0-19972 GCA_034698165.1 Punctoribates punctum | reverse complement strand
CAAAAATCAAAACAACAGAGAATTAATGCATTAATGGAATCAAACGACGAATCGTTTTGTGTTATTCTCTGCCCTGAGTTACAGCAGTGCCTCATATGTTGCTCGCAGGCCATCAACACATTGATTACTTTTCTACAAGATTTGTACAAGATTAATACTCAACTTTTATTTGTTCTAACTTTCCTCAAACAATTAATCACTATCAGCAAATCTAACACAGATTGACCATGACGAATCATTTGAGCTCTTCAATTTTATATTCAAACATTTGGGTTTTTTAATTTTAAAGTGCTCTTACCAAAAGCAACAAACAAGATTGCTTTCAAGAATATTACCTTTTCAAAAACTAGAAAATACCTTGAGCGTTTATAAAATTTCAATTTCTGTTGAACTCACTTATAATTCCATTAGTTTTAGGTTTGAAAACGAAGTAAACAATGATTTAAGACTAACTAAAGATTAAATTCTTTTTCTGAAAATTCAAGAATCTTGCACATCTCAACTTTATTAGATCCTTAATAAGGATTCATTATTAAAGTGAAAACATTGAGTAATGGGTGAAAAACAAATAAACTTTGAGAACTGATTATAAGGATATTTCATTAATTTATTATATAATGAGTGTAACTAATAATCATAAATGGGTTCGTCAGTTGTCGTACAGGTATTCCCTTTATTACTCTCACAGACGGACTCCTCTATGAATCAAATTACAGATGAAGTGACACTTTTTTTTTATCTCACGTCTCTTTCAAATGGTTTGAAGAATATAAAGCAATTATTCTGAAGAATAAATAAATTTGGTCTAGCTTATTTTGGAACAGTTTTCTTTTACAAAACTTGACTCTTTCAGAAAGAACCCAGGTACAACCTAGAGTTCAAGTAAACGATAAATTGTTTTACCTACGATTGTACTCAGGAGTTATTTTCAGAGAAATTTCAGCTAGGTAAGACTTGTTTAAAACTCTCGGTAATACTCTAGGTCCTAGAGTCTAGGTAGTATTAGGACTCTGGGTGTTTATTACAACTAACTGTTGAATCATATTTATGAGTATTAAATAAATACGATAAATAAGAAGCTGAGAGTGTTTTCATTGATGAATGAATGATAACTGTCTTAATCTGATGACACACTTGTCTGGAATCAGACCAAACATCGATTCAAATGCAAACAATTTGAGCCAAAATCTAAAAATTCTAAAGATTTATATTTTAGGGGACAATAACTTATATAAGGTTTTCATTGAATACATTGTTTGTGAACGAAGTGATCGGAAAAGCATTGATTTTTGTTTTAAACTGAGGGAACGTTTCGCTATAATCGGAAGTCGGAAGCAAAGGCTGTCTTCCCCTTCAGTGAGGGCTGACATCAATTTGAATGCTAACCAAAAGCAATACAACAACAATCCCTTTGCACTGAATCCGCAAAAATGGTGAGTCCTCTCATTAATTAGATTCGGGTTTAAACTCATTTAAATCAATTAATTACTCATTTTTTACTCAAAAGGGTATTGATATCAACCATAAGAATGACCGCAAAGTGCGGCGAACGGCTCCGAAGAGCAAAGATCCGTATCTTCTGCTCTTAGTTAAGGTATGGCTTAACACGTGTTCACCATTTCTATTGAATTTGAGTGTATTTACAATTAATTTGTCAATTGATTAGTTGTATCGATTCCTCGCCCGAAGAACCGGACAGAAGTTCAATAAAATCGTTTTGCGGCGACTTTTTATGAGCAAAACAAATCGACCCCCGCTTACACTCAAACGTCTGGTCAGTAGTCCGGCCCTCAGTTTGGGTTGAATTGAATTAATAGTGATTTGTTTACAGAAAATCCAAATGAGTAAAAAGGAAAGACAGGGAAAGATTGCGGTAGTGATCGGCACCATCACTGATGACGTCCGTCTTTATGATGTGCCCAAATTGAGTGTCTGTGCCCTAAGAGTGACCAAAACTGCGAGGGCTCGTATTCTGAAGGCCGGCGGAGAGATTCTGACTTTGGATCAGTTGGCAGTTCGCGCTCCTCGAGGAGAGAACACTGTCCTGATTCAGGGTCCGCGAAACGCTCGGGAGGCCTGCAAACACTTCGGCCGCGCGCCGGGAGTGCCGCACAGCCACACCAAACCATACGTGCGATCGAAGGGACGTAAGTTCGAGAGAGCTCGCGGTCGTCGCGCCAGTCGGGGCTATAAGGCTTAGAATCGTTTATATTGTGACCGATGTTTGGAATAAAACCAATTATTTCTTTTGAATCGTTTTTCAATTCATTTTAATTTAATTTCTCAAAAATAAGTTAAAAAGTATTCGTAAATTGAGTTAAAAATTGGTATAAAGTAAATGATTTTCAATCAGTTTATGTCTACATTGGCTTCGAGTGATTTCAATGGAAAACTGGTCTCAAATATACAATTAAAACACTTTTGATTAATTGAGTTTCAAAACTCCCATAAAAGTTGAGATAATTTGTGTATAGACTAAAAAATGTGTTAATTTCAGTATTGGTTGGCTTTCATTCATTCGGTTATTTAATAATAGTTTTGTTGAAATGCTATCCCAGAAGTTTGTGTTTGGGATCTGATAGCGTTTACAAACGCCGTTTCCTGTTCGAGAAGAGTCGCGTCCTGTTGGCCACTGATTTGCCAGATTAGTAGAGCCCTATCGCTGTCCGGTATTCCTGGCCATTGATTTTGTGGATAAAATGAGTTGATATGATTGAACTCATTTAATGCGGTTTTCGTGATTCCGTTCATTTTGGCTGAAAATCAATATCATTATTAAATTTTTGATTTGGAAAATAGATTTTAATTTGAGACCTCGATTAAGTCCAGTCCCGCAAAGATTGCAAACTAAGTTGTCTTTAGTTTCTTTAATGTACTCCAATTCCTGATCGACTTTGAGCTTTATTTTACTGATTCTGTCCTCTTCTGATCGCAATTTAGAGAAACTCTCTTCAATAAACTTGAGCTTTGAGTCTAGCTCCTTTTTGAATTTGTCGGCCTCGTCCATAGCCAGATGTCCCTCTCGTTTCTCGTGCAGTGCTATTTCGCTGAGACTTTCCAACTCTTCAGCCCTTTTGGCGATTTCTTGGGCCAATTCCTGCATTTTCTGCTTCTCGATGTCGAACATGAGTTTTCTCTGTTCAAACTGGTGCTGTTCATTCTGCACAGCCATCCGTTGATGTTGTAATTGTGTGGCATCTCTATGCAATTCGTTGCGTTTGTCCTCAACTTCTTTACACAATCTATTGATTTCATCCCTCTCTCTATTGAGTGCGGTTTTTGAGTCAATTTCTTTCAAATTGGTTTCATTTTTCCTGATCTCTAAATTATTGAACTCATCCTTCAATTTGAGTCTCTCCTCAGCGATTATATCGGACTCTTTCCTCAGATTATCTCTGGTTCGTTGACATTCGGTGTCAAAGTTTAGTTTCTCTTCAATCAGTCTTCTGGAGTCTGTGTCGAGTTTGAGGCGTTCCTCTAAAAGCCGTTTCTGTTCTGTTTGTAATAATTGTTTTTGTTGTTCAATAATATCGTAAAGTTTTTTGGTCTCATCAGAGCACCGGCTTCTCTCCACTTCGAGCTCATTAATCAGGGAATGCCAGTTGACCCCAACCTCTTCTAGTTGTTTGTTCTTAATGTCGATGTCATTAAATTTGTGTTTCAGTATCTCTTCCTGTTTAGTGATAACACTTTTGTGGAGTTCTTCAATTTGTTGCGCACTTTTCTCCCATTTATTTAAGAGACTCTCCAAAGACAAGCCATGATTTTGGAGCGCATTCACTGACTCTATTTCCTGCTCTTTGATTCTTCTGATACGAGTCAGGTCTTGTTCATGCTGTTCGCTCAGCTTTTTAGTAGTGCTCGAATGCATTTCTTTAAGTCTCTCCACTTCTCTCTGCCATTCATTTTCCAGATACTGAACTCTTTCATTATTTTTTCGTCGCATGTCTTCCATATCTTTCTCGCTTTGGCTTAATTGTGTCTTTAAATCACTGATTCTTCGATCCCTCTCCTCCTGAACCCTAAACTCATTCACAATATATGAGTTAATATATTCAGAGAAAACTCTTTTAATGGATTCATTATAATAAAGTCTTTGATTAAATATTTTGATTTATATAAGAAGTCAACATTTATTCTCAATTTTTCATTTGAGCGGAAATTGAATTCTCACTCCTTTTGAGACTCTATTGATTTTAAAGTACTTTTCTTATGAACTCTGGAAAAGTGCTCTTCTTTTGATATTTTCTGTTGGAATCTCTTAGACATTGAAGACATAGCTATCGTTATAATCATTACTTTGAAAGCAATTCAATGCAAAGCGAATGTCTTCTTATTATACTAATTAACTTTTGAAAGTTTGGAATTTTTGTCCTTCCCTTCCATTAGTGTTTGAAAAGTCACTGAAAGCCTATTACCCGATGAAAAGAAGTGCACTCATTATCAATAAATGATTTTTTGGCTGATTATTGTGTCTATGGCTTAGTTATCAATACTAATTCAAAATTCATGCAATACATTAAAAATTCATTGCTTTTCCTCGAAAAAAAAAATTCAATGAAAATATAGAATATAATTAATGGTTATTCTGTTCGCAGGAAATTCATAGAATTCCTGAGTAATAACTCAATTCTTTGATATAAATTCTGACCCAATTCTTATGTTTGTATTATTGAAGTTTTAATTTGTATGCAAATATAATCTAGCAAAACATTCGGACCAATTCAATAGAATACCAAACGTGTCTCTCCTTTGATAACATTTGAAAGAATCAAAAACCGTTTATTTTGAGAATATTTTTATTCGGAAAATATTCCAAATTCTGTGAATTAGTTTATAATTTTATCGCGAAATTCAGTGACAAATAAAGGCTTCAAATATATATAAAATCCGAAAACGAATAAATGAATTCATATTAAGCAATGTTTTGAATAAAGTGGTCGTGAAATCAAATTCTGTGTTTATTTTTAGCAAAACCATTCTGTTTATTGATTTTCATTACTGAAAATTACGAATTTGTCTAAAATTGCTTAAAAATATTAACGACTAATGTGTCCGATAATTAACATTTTAAAGTTTTTTTTTTAAAAAATTAATCTTCTTACTTTTATAAATTTTTTACGAAAGTCGTTGATCAAGGCAATTTTAGAGTGCTCGCAATCCTAATCTTGAGATTTATCAAATTTTAATGGAATGAGAATTAAAGATAGGGATATATGCAAGGTAAGTCAAATGAATAACACTCTTTAAAATTTTGGTCAACATTAACCTCGACTCAACAAAACTTCAAATATGAAATGATTTTTGCCTTATTTGAAAACAGATTTACCAATTTGTTAAATATTTGGGATTGTTGACTGATTAAATGAGCTTGCTCATCACCGATTAGAGCACATATTGCCTTCAGTTGACATCTTTTAAGCTTTTGATTCATTTTTGAGACACGAATTTGACGGCTTATGAAGAAAGACATATTGAAAGACAATAAAACCGTTTCTCTGCCGCTCTCGAGATTAGAAGATTGTATTCATGTATAACAACACAAAAATAGGACAAAAAATGTTTATAATTGAATTTAATAACAATTTCCTCTCATTTTTCATATAAATAATAATTTGAAAATATTTATTCAATTCTATTATTTTTGAAATTCAGTTCAGATTTTATCTTCAATGAAAAATCAATGAAAATATTTAAATAATTTCGAGAATTTATTTCATGAATTATAAGGAATACCTTAACGTTTTTGAAATCAACCATAGCAGACATTGGCAAGGTAATCAAGTGATTTATTCAAACATTTAATATAATTGGTTCGGATTAATAGTTAACTTTCAGGGTTTTCAGACTATTTGGCAATCAATTGATATTTCAAAATAAATGTAACATTTTATGAAGAATTGTTTTGCAACAATCTTGCACATATTTGTTTAGTTGGAAAAATAATATTTACGTTTTGAGATGAAATCAAATCTCATTCTATAGTATTATTTGATATTATTTTCATTGGTTTCAAAGAAATTTAAATTTTAATCTCAATTCCAGAAGAGCATAAAGTTATGAGAGTGAGCTAGTACACTCTGTGCAGAGTAGAAATTTCAAAGGTTAGAAACAAAATATCGATTGAACGGAGAATATCATTAATATTAGTTAAAAGACTTACATTTCTTCGTGTCTTTTGTACATATCTGTAGTCATACGGATTTGTTGACTCAATTGAAAGAGAAAAACAAATTATAAGTAAATTGTTTTTAAATTGATTCTAAATTATAGGAAAAATGTGAAAACATCTGCTGTTTCTGAATAACTGATTGTCTTAGTCTTCATCTGATCACTGATTTCGTTACTTAAATATTATTCTAATTTTTGCTGATTTTGTTTATCTATTCAATGATTAGACAGTTTTGTAGAAATATCTGATTAGTAGAAAATTCTTCGAATTATTTGCTCTTCAAATGAATCTTCATTTATATGAGTATAGAATCCAATGTAAATACAACTAAACTAAATCAAAATTTAATTATCTAGGAATCGATTTTTCAAACTTAGTTAGCTATTTATAGCAATGATAATTGAATAGATAAAATTTTGTTTTTATGTCACAATCGTGTAAATGATCTAGCTAAATTATCAATGTGTAACTCACTCGTGTAGTGCTGTCATTATCTTCAGTTCTTCGCAATGGTTTGCTTTTATTTGATCCAACGTTTGCTGTAAATATGTTTTCTCCAACTCAAGCATTTTGACCTGCGATCAATTTTTTGCCAAAAATTTAATTAATATTTTTATGGAATCGAAAATTGGAATAAAAACATATTTTTCGTCAAATAATTCCTATGAATGAGAAACAGGAAAACAAAACTCAAGCGAAGCATAAATGAAATGATAGAAGAGATAAAAACATTAATTTCAAGTGAATTGTAATTAATTTTATTTATTTATATAATTCTGTGAATAAGAGAAAGAGAGGTATCCCTTGACTGACAATCGATTTTGAAAACATTCTGATTTTCTACGAAATTCGTGAACCCAAAGGAAATTGTATTGACGTCTAATATGTCTATTATTTGCCAATTTTGAGCTCACGTTGAAAATATTGCTCAAATAATTAATGTCTGCGGAGGAGAACTGAATAACAATATTTCAAATCATAGCAAACAAGACATGATTTGAGATGAAATCTTAATTCTCATATCGATTAGCGATCAAAGTTTTGTCATTTATTATATATTTATTATATAATTCGGTCGACTCTTACGAATCAATTGAAATATTGTATTCAACGATTGTTTCCTTTCTGGATGAGGTCATATATTTGCCTATTTTCACAACAAAATCGATCAAAAGCAGGGAAAAGATGGGAAATAATTGAATTTGATGTGGAATTTGACGAAATGAATATTTGATTCAATATTTCAAATGTAAAACATTTGTATTCAATTACCAGAAATATCTTACTTTCGATCAAAAAAATAATAAATTTAATAAATATATTGTTTCGCTTTTTATCAGTTCTTATGGTTTGGATTCATTTGACATGAATTGCATTTTTCACGTCTAATAAGTGTTGACTTGTGCTTAACTTTGTGAAGGCTGTGCTCTCACTTACTTGTGTTTGGAGGAGCATTGCTGAGGATGTGCTCAAAGATGTTAAATTAATGTCTGACGTCGGGACCAGTGTTTGCATAGTTTGAGTGTCGGCCACTTTTTCAATCATTTTGATGGCACTCATCTCTGGTTCGGATTTATTTGTTATTTTATCGATTATTCTCTTATTTTCAGAAATGTCTGTTTGAGGCGATATTTTTTCGTCGGTCTCTTCGGTAACCTTCACTTTTGACTCTTCGGCTTTTTTTCTAATACTGAGCCACGAATTATCTTCTGTCTTCTCTTTGGTATCACTAGTTTTCGTCTCATTTGTTGTTCTTTGTTTCCTCGCACTCAGACCTGAGTTAAGCCAATCATCCTTTTGATCTGTCGTTTGTTTTTGAGTTTTATCACTAATGGACTGAGTCTTAGGCTGTCTCTCTACCGGGTCATCATCACCCAATCCAAGCCAATCCGATTTACTCGTTGTTCGGGTGCTTCCAATTGGTTTATAACTGGCATCAGTTTTAGACGATTCCAAGGGATCGACATTTCTTTGTCTGTCTTTAGCTGATGTCTCGCGACTCGGTAGCGAAGACATGAAATTATTGGCCAATATATCTGTATTGTCCTCATTATCCATAAAACGGACGGATTTTCTTTTGGCGCCGGCACTGTTGGGTTTGTCAAAGTCATCGGCTAATAAGTCGTCCAGAAATGAACGGCCGGCTGACCCGGTTCTCGACATTCTGAGTGGAAAATTTGCAAAATTGAGTTTATTCTGTTTGATTCATAGCCAAGAGTTGATTTCCAAGTTATAAACGAATTATCCTCGAGTTTATCCTCGAGTCTATTCTCGAGTCGTCTTCAGTATAAATATTTGTTGAGTATATTTACTGAAGACTAACAACTTCTTCAATAATCTTCATATTCTTCACACATCAATACCAGAAAATATTGACAAAAATCGAGTGATTTATATATAATTAGATTAGTTTTTCTTGAAATCTAATTTCAAAGGCAAATCATTTTCACATTTTAATTGTTTATTTCAATTCAAACTTTGGATTTGTTTTACATTTGAATTGAAATCATTATAAATATCTGGGAATACATACGGAGAGTAAAAGCAAATTAAATTCAAGTCTTTTGTTGTCAATTGAATAGTAAATCCAACTTTAGTGTCTCTATGGCAACTCAATTCTCCCGGATTCAAATACATCGACTAAATTCATGAGAGAAGAAAAACTTAAATAACAAAAAAGTCTTTACTTTTAATTCTTTATTCAGAGATTAAGTGAGAAAATAAAGTGTTGAACAGAATAACAGAATTGATTCACATTTTCTCAATATTAGTGAATTATTCTGAGCAGTAAAGCCTTGAGAAGCCGTGCCTCGTAAGTCACGGTATTTTTTCCCGGATGCAATGTCTCTAATTCCAGCGGCGCTTCTATTATAGTCTTTATATTCTTTCCGTATTCTTCGCATTGAGTGAAAAAGTGAAGACATTCCTGGACTATAGAGTCGCGAATGCAAATCACCTGTTTTGACAGGTTTTCCAACAGAGAAAGAAAACATCGCTTTGCGTAGAACCAGGTGTCGGTCCCCAACTTTTTGCTGTACGGCTCCAAACTTTTGATAACTCGCGAAATGCCGAACTCGTAGTTCCCTTTCGCACAATAAAGGGTCCCGATAACCAAATTGACAATACATAAGTGGAACGTCTTCTTATCGGGATCGGAGTAAGCAAGCTGCTCTTCTTCTTTCTCGATCTTTCGCATGAGTTCCTCTGCGTCTTCATTCTGACCGGTCATTATGTAGGAGACACACAAATTGGCCAAAACTATTGCACTGACGTTAAGTATTTTGTCGTAACTCTTCTTAACCAAAGGCTCGTAAAAACCTGTCGCCTCTTTGAACTTATTCTCCTAAAAACAAATCAATTATTTGAGTCAAAACTCTTTCTATTTATAACAAAACAATTATCAAAAACGAAATCTTGTGAAATGATTTTTGAAAATAACAGAAATAAGAGAAAAGATGGGAAATAGGATTTGACGCACAATGGGTTTTATAATATAAACTTTTCTTTCTATTCTCCAAAGAATTGTGAAACAGATAGCAATCAATTTCGGTTCAGATCTTCTTTTCTGCTTTTGAGAGCATTAAATTTGCTAGATATTCTACTCAATGGTCTCAAATTGATCATTTTTGAAACTGCTGGATTAGAAATAAATTGATCATTTCGAAAATAATCATTTTTCCATTTTGATCCCTTCAAGAGTTGACTAGTTTACAGTTAATTCATTTACGTATCCCATAAATAAGGATTTTTAACCAAATTGTTTCAATATATTCGAAGTCTTATTCCTTGCGATATATGAAAAACTAAGTGTTTGACACATTTTTGGTAAGTCTTTGAATTATATTTCATTAGATCTGAAATGAATGGCATTTATGGCATATTTTATTAGAGATATTGAATTCTTTATTTCTATTAACTCAATGTCTGACAAACGACTCGAATATACCCAAAAGGGAAAACTTTATTTCAATTTCAGCTGAAATTCTATTCTCGTCTTTACTTTTTTAAGAAAAGAAAAATTTATCACAGAGGTCACCAAGCTCTCACAGACATGCAGGTTAAGGGAGGGGTTTGGCTGAGCATTATGCCTCGGGTTTTAACTGAAAGTCCACTTTTCCCACTATATTCGGTTATTCACTGATTTTCCAAAATTTTTTAAAGCCTCGGGTATTTAGATTGATTTCCTTCGTGTGCTTTAAATTATGGATTTAACATAAAGACCATATATAATGTATATAGATGATATATACCTGCATGAATAGGACGTGCGCCACATTCAGTTTCCAAACATCAAAATCATTGCAAAATTCGACTGACTTTCTGAAGACCTTTTCGACCTGGGTGTAATACTCCATATCCCAATATATTTTAGCCTGGGCCATCAGGACTGGCAGATAAAGCTCTAGCGTTTCGTTATAACTATAGGTTAGCTTTTTAACAGAGTCTTCGTTCTGAGTTTGTTTTGCTTCTTGTATTTGTTTAATGAGTTTGCGGAGAGAATCCGTGTGTTTTGACGCCATTTCGTCAAACTTTCTGTAGGCGTCTTCAGGAGAGGTCTGTTGTGTGATGAGTGAGTCCAGAAATTCGTAGAGATATTGAGTTAAATACTTGTAAGTGAATTGAGTGTTCTCTGCCATCACGTCTGCGGCCAAATCGTAGTATTCGTACTTACAGTACAGGAGTAATAAGTTGGCGAACGTTTCGGGAGGGAAAGGGTTTTGTTGGATCAAAAACTGCAACTTTTCAAAGCCTTCTGTGGGATCGGTTTCCATTGACATCAGCGCCTGATTGTGAAGTGTGACCGCATCCAATTCCTCTTCAGAACGGGGCGGCATATCTGTCAGGGCTTCCTGTGCTGACTCGTAATTTTTGAGCTGATACTCAATGCCTGCCTTCAGATTGAAGGCTTCAATCAAAGCTGTTTCATGAAGTGTTAAAGTGTTTCCTACACTTCTCACTTCAATGCCTTCAGTAGTCATTCCGACGCTCAGCTCCGGGTGTTCTCTAATGCCTTTCTCTATAATATCTGCGATGTGTTTCATAGCAGAAGAATATTGTTTGAGTTGGTAGTGACAGAGCCCTACGTTATACAGAATGTCCGGTCGATAGCCCTCCACTTGAAGACTATTCGTGAACTTTGTGATGGCCTCATCGTAACGGTTCTCCTTATATAGAAGACATCCCAAATTGATTTCCTTGTCCGGGTCCTCATTGGGGATCTGGTCGATGAGTGTCTTTGCGGCGACGACATCGTCCTCTCCATATTTGATGGCGGACTGCAATTTAGTGATCTGTGGATCGAAACCAAACTTCTCTTCTATTTTAAACGTCACTTTCATAGCATCTTCATAGAGACAGGACTGGTATAAGGACTGGGCGTGGTTTATATGATACTGTTTGACATCCGGATAGAACTGAACTAATTGTTCGTAGCAGTTGGCGGCGCTCACGAAGTCTCTTGTGTTGTAATAGCAATAGGCCAGTAGTGACAGACCGGCCCTCGAATTAGGGTTTACTGCTATTTGTTCGCTGAGAAAAGCGATGACTTCTTTGTGATTCCCTGACATTCAAATACAAAGCAATGTTGAGAAGAGTCAGGAAATTAAAACCTTTTATTCGGAGTTAATTTGATTACTGTTTGCCGACAAATATAATCTCCGAATTGTAGCACAGAATAAATCTAAACGAAACGAACAATTTTTCATCCCTTCACTAAATATTTGAGCTCTAATTAAGGCCTTGACTTCGAATAAATAACTATCAACTTTTCAATTAATATAACTTATGCAAACTTGAATAGACTTAACTCAACAAGTAACTTCTCCTTTTTCTTTTTAACAAACTCAAAATAAATTGAGGAGGATTATTGATTGAATGGATAAGTCCTTGGATACTTGTTTCACATGGACTTTATTCATAGAGATATGGGTTGACTCACAAGAGCTTCAATTCAGTGTATATTATATTTGTTTGTGACTCAGAATAACTCATTCTTTGAATCAATTTCTAGAATAAAGTACTGTAGATAACGATACAAATGTATTGACCGAAAGCACAGAATAACTATGAATAAAGTCAACGAATAATACAAACCATCTTTAATCCAGGTGTAGATACTCTTTGTGAATTCACCTTGCTTGATTCGTCCGCTGCTGATTCGGGTATTCATTATACAAATGATATAAACGGCGAAAAATTTGTATAAAAAAAACTATTTCTTTTGAAATCAGTATTTGTTTTGGATTAATGTTTGACGTAAAGAGAATCCGTTGCCATAGAGTTCTTCTCTATTTTGCTTTTCAAAAGTTTTCCATTTTTCTCAAAAACATTTCTATATTTTTGAAATTCATATCCGATTCATATATTTATGAGATTTTCAATCTGTCAAAAACAAAAGCCATTAATTGAATTAATTTTTGTTTCAAATAAACTGTTTTTCTTTCAACTGAATTGACTGAACCCAAGGATTCTGAGAAACCCATTATTTCTATTAAACGAGAAAATTGTATTTTTTTAACAAAAAATAATTAGCTTGTTACTTTAACTGTTGTAATTCCAGGAATATATTGCGAAACTGGTTAAAAATAAACAAGATTAATAGTTTTTTCATAAAGGACAAAACTTAATAATCAGGTACATTATTCGTAATAAGAATAGTTTTGGTGAATGAAAAGAAAATTCAATTTAAAACCACATAAATGGTGTAATCCTTTCAGAAGAGGGAAAGTATCATATTTTAGGCCTAAAAAATTCAAAACATTTTCGCAAAAAAATTATTTTTTGTTATGAAATTGAGTTTCGGATAATTAAATATAAAGAAGAGAGAAATGGTATGAAAGTAGAGCTAAACTGTTATTAAATCGATATCTGTTGGAGAAATTCTTCTGATAGATGTATCTGAAGACCCGCCACAACGAACGCATCATTATCTGGATGGCTGTGCGGCGACTGTGCACTCCATACACCTTTTGGGTGATTGTTTGCTGCAATTGCTGCTATAGTCAGGGATGATGTCGAGGCCAACAAACAGTGCAATAAACCAATACTATTCCAAATGTATCATTAGATCAGTGATCACTCCATCAAATCATCGCAAGACTATAAAAATATATGTTTAATAACTTTATTGTCGTTTCTTCTCATTTCTAAACCAAGAAAATCATGAAAAAGGTCTCAAAAGAAACTCTTTTCGAATCACTTTTCCCTCATTTCACAAAAACTAATTGTGTTTCGATAATTAAGTTAAAATAATTCATTAAATTCCAGCAAAAGTCGACAAATAATTCCATTATTATCGAGTTATGAACCAAAATGAAAATAATTAATAATTTGCGATCTCTCACAAAATCCGTGCAAAACTCAATCCCTCGAAGACGTTATCCAAGTTTGAAAAGTAATTGAAACTATCAACTCCTATGTCGTGAATATGAGATAAACTGATTAATGGTTTGCTTGACTTAAGGAAAACTTTTGGTGAAAAGTCAAACAATGATAACTGAAAAGTGATTGAAGAGCAGAGAATCGCTTTATTTCTCACTTAATGAAACATTTGATGTCATTAAATGTATTTAATGTATTAATTGCGGATTCAAGTGCTCTCCTCTTTGCAAAGACAAGCGCACGGCTATAAAATATTTACCTTGATAATCACCCTAGCTCAGTATTACAAAAATGTCAAAAATTTAGATAATTGTGAGAAGAGTTGTCGAGAAAGGAGATAAAAATGCAACGAAGTATTCGTATGAACGAAATACAACTGTTGGCCCTCTCAGAAAAAGCTCTGCACGACAACGGCCTTCGCGGACATCTCTTCAAAAGGACCTCAGATAATAGCAAGTGGCAATTACGATGGTTTGTACTCTTCCAGAATATCTTATTCTACTTCGAAAATGAGAGTTCGACCCGACCTTCGGGACTCATTTTCTTGGAGGGATCGTATTGCGATAAAGTCATACAGCCGTCCACTGGCAAGGGATCCTCACAAACACAAGTAAGCGATTGTTTGCCGTATCAGTTACTCTCTCCTAAGTATCGATAATTTGTGTCAAAACTCATATATAGTTTGACCAAAGCTTCCGAATTGAATAAATTCTCTCTTCTTTCGGACTCTTTCTCCTCTCAAAGAGATTACGAAACGATTTTCTCTTTTATTCGATACAATCGTAGAGAAAAGTCGTGTCTCAGAACACAATAGATCTGAAAAAATATTTTTTGTTTAATTGTGAATCTCTGTGGAAGTAAACAGATTCAGAACAAACACTCGTAGAGTCAATATATTTGAAGAATCAATTGGTGACAAATCTAAGATTTCTGGCATTTCTGGGAATTCAATGATGAGAGAGAAAAACAGTGCATATCATTAGAATCAAGGAATCACATCATTATCACTGCAAGACATTTGGGATTATTCACTGAATATTCTCCTCTTTTCAATCTTGATAAACATCGTGATTACCATTGAAAACGGGATCCGCTTTTTCAAAGGAAAACATTTCCCTAATTATCCGAATTGTATCAAATCTTTTTCTTCTTTTCTAATTACCTCAAATTTTCTCTTTGATTAAACAAATAATACCCTGGACAAGCAAACAAATTCCGTGTACTGAATGAATTTTGAATAATTAATGGAAACAAAATCATTTCAAAAACAAATTTTTCGTTCGAATAATTTATTAATGAGTTTCAAAACCAGTGTTTAACTAATATTTGGCACTAATTTCGATCTTTTATTCTATACTTTTATGAAACTTTAGATTCAGTCAATTCTTCGCTACATTTTATTAGCAATTTTTTAAGCAGTTGTTTACAAAAATGTTAATTATTCTCAAAAGTGTTGATTAATAGTTTGAAAAATAGTGTAGGAAAAGAGCACAGAATATGTTTGCATCGACCGAATATTTATATTAAATATGTGATAAACTCACCTTAATATGAAATACATGTCATATGTTTCAAAATTATACGTTATTTGAACAGATTATTGATTTTTTGCAGCTTTACTCCACAGTCTTGTGAATAAAGTGTTTATTATTTAGAATAATTAAACTAAGATTTATTGACACCGTTTTGCAGTCTTAGCAGTCTTTGCACTCAAACACTATGTTCTCTAAAAGATTGAATTTCATTAAATATTGGAACAAATTTTGTGTCAAATACTTGACTCGTATTTGAAAATATTTTTAATAAGCAGTTGCTCTCTCTCTCTCTCTCTCTCTCTCTCTCTCTCTCTCTCTCTCTCTCTCTCTCTCTCTCTCTCTCGTAATTTAAAAGATAACAAATGAATTGTGAAATAAATGAGTGAAATAAAAGAAATTCGTCTATATTTTGGTGGAAATGGATTGAAGTCTTATTAGTCGTTAAATCAATTGATATTTTGGTCATTAATGATGCTTAAGGGCTAAGAGTGAGTCGATTGGCTCAACAAACAATCGACCGCTAAATGTCTTCTCCAATATAAGAAGTCATTCACAGGTTGTGGCCAAACAGCTAAACAACTCCAAGACTTCTCTGCAAATGAAATAACATTAAAACACTTTTGAGTGACATTCAAGAGAGGAGTTGCTCTGCAATCACCAAATTCTAATCAATAGTTGAAAAAATAGGACGAACTCAATGGTATTCAAAATGTAATTTCCATTCCTCTCCAGAAGAAAAAACCATTTGATTCGACAAATGGTGAAACGATAAGTCGAAAAAAGTGTTGAAAATGTTTTCACTGCTTCTCAAAGATAGGTTTGATATGAAATCAATAGAATTTATAGCAAAAAGTTTTGAATTCTTTGAGGACAAGAATTTTCGGGATATATCGCTTTGTTATGACTTTTGAGAACATACTTTTCTAGTGCTCTTCACTATATTACCTAGTTGAATTGAGCTCCATTTCTTGCAACAAAACATTATTTTCAACAATTTTTCAAAATCACTCGAAAATGATTTCTTTGTGATCTTCGGCTTTGTTTATAGTCTTTTCTGACAGCCATTGAATCCATTGAATTATTTGAATCCATTTGATCTGAATTTAAATAATTGGCATTCAATTCAATGGACTTTATTTTGATACCAATAGAGTAGTGAAAAAAATAAATTGAATTTGAATTTTGAATCATCTCTTGAAAGATATAAATGTTTTGAATAATTCAGTTGACTTTCAGGAGTTATTTAAGAGCCAAATACTGTTCTCAACATTAATATTAATTTTCATAACTTTCACTCAAAAGTTAAGAAACTTTTGAAAAATTAACAAAAATGTTGAAAATAAACACTGAATGTAGAAATGTTTTCATTGATATTAATTGGTGTATAAATTGAAGCTCTTTTGCAAAAGAGATCAATAAATGGTCCGAATATAGAATATAATGTGTATTTGTGAAGGGATTGAGAGCTTTGGGAACTGAGCCCTTCATTGCTATTAAATTATAATTTTAGTTCTCTTTCGCATACATTTGTGTTATCGAAAACACAGCAAAGAATTCATTTATCATAGAGTTTGAGAGCCGGGGCTCACTATTTCTCTATTAGCAAATCGAGTGAACCAAACAATAGAACTAAAGGCCATAAAATACATGGAATCTAAAGAAAAGATAAGAAGAGAGACGGAGAGTAAGAAAAGACATACCGATAGACACAAAGATTATCACAAAATTTGAATCGATTTATGAACTGAAACCTCTCGACGATTATATCAGTTATAGAGTGACACTGAGTGGACTCCCTCTCGGCGCTGGTCTTAATAGTGAGCACAGGCCTAACGCATTAGCCCTGATCTCCGATGTAATCACACCCTTTTCGGGGCTCATATGGTATACGCAAATAAATTAATTGAATTCTCAATTGATTAATGACTTAATTCGGTGAAAGTAAACAATTCATTACTTAAATCCATTTGAATAACAATTTTTCACTCAGAGATCACTTTTATTCAGATATCTTCATAAAAAGTTTTATTAAAACCATTGATTTCTTGTAAAGTAGAATATATTTGTGATTAATCATGGTTATTTTTAGTGAGAAATTCGAACAATTTGATTAATGATTTGTTTTTATCTGTTTTACCAAGTTATTTATCTCTTAATTTTTTAAAAAGAAATAATCTCTCGACAGACAAATCTTAAACTATTTGATCGATTCTACAAAATATTTGTACAAAAATTTTATTGAAATACAAGAAAAATGATATAATTTTTGACAATTCCTATAAATAATTACCGTAGAAATTGTTTTGAAGGAAAGATTAAATAATGAAACATATTTGGAGGTAATATTGATATGAAATGATTGCAAGAGTCAATCGATTGCCTCATTTGAATGAATAAATATTTCATCAATAGATCCATTCAATTGTGATTAAGGCATAACATATTAACTTCGATCACATTAGGAGTTAATATTTGTAATGATAGTAATCTATTCGGAAATTATAATAATTAATAGCAAGAACATAAGTATATTCATTTATTCAACACACTTCCAAAGAGATATTCTGTTCGGTGACATACTGTGCTCTGATTAGATCTGGTCTCAAGATGTCTATATTCATGATTCAAAAAAGCGATCAAATGTGCCGCAGAAGAGGCTCTTTCGAGAGTTTTATTTCATTTTAAGAAATTGATTTTTTTTTCAGTTTCTCAGTCAATCATATATTTCTCTTCGCATTGAGTTCTCGAGAAAATTGGAGAAAAACTTTTAGACTTTATTTGTATTTGTTGTGAATTTATGAATAAAATAAAGTAAATACAAGTTTTCTATGATATCGTTTTTGAATCAAAAGCCACAACATTGCCATCAGATGAGACATTCCCTGATCTGTGCGACGATCGCATCATTTCTTCCTGACTTCAAAGCATTTCATGAATCTCTTCGAAGCGAAGCCTGTAATTGAAAACATATAATTCAAACGAACGCTAGATTTCAGACATTTCCATCATTTTTTGCACTCCATTTCCATTCTGTTCCGAATTGAAGACAATTTTGTCGACGAATAAATTTTTTGTCAAATTGACTCAATTCGACAGATGTTTAGTTTCTTTAGAACACTCTATTAATTTCAATATAGTTTTAAATATGGTTTTAAACAAATTCAAGTGCTTTTAAATCTGAATTTGAATTTCATTTCTCTCTATTTTTCTTCTTATTTCGAATATTAAGTCAAATTCTGAGCTCATTATTAACTGAGACTCAAAATATTAAATATTTTGGTGAATAGTTTTCATCTGTGACTCTGTTATTAATATTGAAATTTCTATACTTATATAAAAGTGTTTACACTTTCAGTAATCTCTTCAAACTTTCATTTTAACAAAATATGGAAAAATTTAATTGAAAATTGTTTTCATCTTTTTATGGTAACGAAAATATCTTAATCGGAATATATATACATATATATGTAAACGTATATACCTATGTATATACACCATATCTGAAGAACAAAACAAATTGTTATTACAAAACATACAAAACAGAGTTTTAACTAAAGCTCTCATCTCTTATTCTGTGCGGTGTATCCGAATCCCCTGATCTACAAATGCATTACTACAGATGCTGTGCTGGCATTACAGTCAAGTTATTATTGAGTACAATATCTGTCAATTATTATAACATTACATCCAATTTGTTTGCCGTAATGTGTTTTGAGAGAAAATTATTGTTATCTGAACACCAATTCATAGAAGAATTTGCATAACATTACACTGTTTTAGACTTAAGGCAAACATTATTATCACTGCAGACGACTTACAAATCGATATTTTGTTATTTGCCTCAAAAATAAAAGATTACTTTAACAACATTTTGATAACAAATTTTTGAATTCATCTTCATTTTGTTCATAATAAGCAAGATAAGATTGATGGCAAACAAAAAATTCCGGGTCTTTTTGAGTCATTTATATACTTTCTTTTGTCCCCAATTTCTATGAAGAAATGAACTTGCTCGTATAAGTTGATAAAAAAACTTACATGAGTTATAATGGTAAACAAACCACAATTTTCACATACCTTACTCCAATTGGCTCTGAATTCTTATCTCTTCCAAAGCAATGCACAAGAATTCAATCCCTTCTCGAAGAATGTTTCGAATATATTACTCGAACTTTAGAGTTATTGCATTTAATGCAAGTCTTGTACTTAAATTCACTTAACTATTAAACAATTGAGTATTTTGTTATTAATTAATTTGAAACAAAGTCCAATTACCATGATACAATAAATTGCAATTCAATTCAGAGTTAACTACATATTCAATATTCAACTTTAATGCTTCAGTGAATAAATTCTGAGTTTTTAATTATAACAAAACTATAAATAATAGCAGCAAGGTTGAAGGGAGGGATCTACTCATGTGACCGCCTAGATCGAAAATTTTATTACCCTCCCATAGGCCTGGAAGGCTTACCCCCCACCTAGAAGCTCGTAGGACCATGCATATGCCTGGATAAATTAATGAAGTGAAGTGAAACTTTAAATGTTAAGATCAATTTGAAATGAATTTTGAAAAACAATAAAAATATGTCAAACATTTTAATGAAAATGTCTTACTTTCAGTGATAATAATTGGTTTACTTCTCGATTATTAAAAATGAAATTCAAATCAAACGGATTTGCAATAAATGCAAAAATGAATTTAAATTAATTTTTTAATATCTGTCATATCTGATGCTTTCTATCAGATATATATAATATATATTTATACGATAGGTATGAATACGTTTTATTAATATATTAATATTGAGATTTGAATCCTAGAATCTGTTGAAAGTTCTGGAAATTTGATTATTTGAATATAAAATTGAGATGAAATGAGTTG
>JAQGBD010001026.1:0-19976 GCA_034698165.1 Punctoribates punctum | reverse complement strand
AAAAATTTTAGGCGAAGTGGTACATAAATCTTAGGCCAAGTGGGATTAGGCGAAATGGGATTAGGCAATATGGGGTGGCACCATTCTTATGGCGAAAATCCTATTATTTTATATGCCGTTCCCCTCACTCTTACACTTCACGGCGCGTTATTTCGCGATTTAATTCGTAAGAGTAGTGCCGACCCATTGATGACAACAACTTTTGAGTATTCATCAAATGATAAATTTAGCGGAATTGCAATCCTCTGGCAATAAGTATATGCACTCAACCCACAGGACTGTAGTCAAGTCTTTACCCATTTTTCGTTGTCAAACAGATCCCTATGAATCAGATGCCAACCAATGGCTACAATAGACGGCACTCAAAGTTATGGCAAATTTGGGACCCATTTTATAAAACTTTGAGGCGATATAATAGGTATCGGATATGCTTTTGGTTGACTTTTAGTGAATTCTCCTCTAATTTATGGCATATTTTTATGTTTAATACAAAATACATATAAAATGCAATAAAAGGGACAAAAAATAATAATTTGTTTGAGTGTTGGAATTGAATCAATTTATTAAGTAATTAGTATTCGAGAAACGAAACGGAGTTCATATGAAAAATAAATATTTATTAATTGAAAGTGAAATCAAAGGAATTTCGAGAGAAGAAGAAAAGAGACTCTGATTTAACTCGTCTTAACTCAAGTCATAAATACGAATAATAATAATAATTACTCTAAAAATAAATTCCTTCTCAGAAGAAATACTTATGACGTTATTATACACTTATATAAGATATTCTGTGCTCTTATTATCGCTGTTATTATCACAAAACTATTCGTTAATATTTTTCACTCTTTCTCTTAAGACATAATTGTTTTGTTCAATACTTTTCGTCTAATTTTACGACATTTTCATTAATTATTTCTTTTGGAGCGAAACATAAAAACAAGAAAATTGCGAACAAAAAGAGTGACAAAAGAGGAAACTCAAGACTCGAGAGGAGAAAAAAAATTATCAAATTTCCAAAGAAATCATATTTTGTAAGAAAAATAGTTTCGATGAATAATTCTGGAAATGTTTTGCTCAAAAGTTTTCTTATTCAATGTTTTTGCTACTATACTGAATAAATTATATGTAATATAAATAACATATGGCTGTAAGGCATAACACACAGAGAGATGTTCGTAAGCACATCATAACTGAGGCGCAGCCCATTCATACACATAAGCCGTGAGACCGATTCCATAATTAATTCTTTGACTAAAAGGAAAATTTTTTTCGTTAAGTTTTATATTACACACAAAACAGAGACACCAAAAGAACATAAGAGTAATAGAGAAGAGAAAACCCAGAATTAAACAGCATTTCAAACGTTAAACAACTAATAAATGACTTTAAATGCTTTCCTAAACCAATGCATACAAATCTATGTTTCCGTCAATAGTCGAGAAAATAGTTTTCAATTATCAAATAGTCGGCCAAATGGCAGACATTTGTAAATATTTTGTAATCAATATATTTATTCAAATCTGAGTGAAATTTTTGAACCAAATATTTCTTTATTACATTTCAATCCGTAATATAATACAGTGTTTTGCTTATAATGTTTTCCTTTGATTTTATTTTTCTCCCTCTCCTCAGTTCTTACGTCAAAATTTCTTAAGCAATGACTGCGAGTAGAGTAGAGGACAGACATCTGCAGCGATTCGTAGATTTTTCTGTTTTTCTTCTGCTTTCTCTCAATTCGAGATTTACTATAGATTTCAGATTACAGGAAATTATGTGGAATTCAGAGTCAGAGTCAGGACTCCATATATAATATCAAAGAATAATATTTTTCAGCGAAAGGCAGAAAAGAGACCAAAAAAAATAAATGCTCACAAAAAGAGAGAAAAGGAGACAAAAATAGTGTGAAATACAAAAGAATAGACAATCAAAAAATGTTTTCACCCAAAAGAGTAATAGACAACGAAAAAGATGGCGAAAACAAACTGAACGTGATTTTCACTCCGGAGTCAAATGATTGCAAATAAATTATTGAAAGCAGAATATTAGTCATTCATATATTAGACGAGGAAAACAACAAAATATTTCAATGAAATGACAAAACCCAACAAAGAAAAGATAGAAAAGCGGCCAAAAATTCAGTAATAGTTTGAGCCGAGATTTTCTGCATATTTTCATTATCTGTCTGTTAAGTCACTCATAATTTATTTGAGTTTAGTTTTTGTATTCACTTTGTTCTCATAGACTGATAGTTAACATATTATATAAGTATTATATAATAGTATATAAGTCTATAATACAAACATTTATTATTCTTGTTATCCTTCCTTTTGGCGATAATAATAATTAGCCCGAAATTCAGACAATTATTTTCACATAAGTCTCTCCAAATATGAACAGATTTAATAAAATAACAAAACATTGAAAAACAAAAAGAAGACATTTATTCTTAACGAGTAATCTCTGGCGAAGACTAACAAAAATCAGGCGAAATATTTATAATAAAAAAAAAATAAATTATTTGAAAAGTTTTCAAAATCTGATTTTCTAGTCTTAAAACACAAATTAGTTTTTCAAGAGATAGAGAATTAAATGAGTGGAAGAAAAAAATATCAAAATTCAAGTAAAAACATGTTTTGCTTTCTGATAACAAATCACAAGAAAGTGTAAAAACTATTCAGTCATTCAACAGAACAGAAGTGAAATAATTTCTGTGATTTTGTTTGTGAACCAAATATTTTGTATTAAATTTCAATTTCACAATAAATTATCGCAAAGTTTTTTGAATAATGGTTTCAAAAACATATATTCAGAGAAGTATTTTACATATTTGAAAATCAAATTTCAATCAAATATTATTATTGAATAAAATAGTGTTTTCATTGTGTTTAAGAGAACACAACAAATGAATAAAATGCGCGAAATATATAATTCAACAAAATATCAAATAAATAAATATATGAATTGCGGTAATCACTGGAATTTTGAATAATAATATTCTTGACTTTATTCAGGTTATGGATTGTGATTATTATGTATTTCTTTTCGTTGTTTTCAATAAGAGTATGACTTTTGTCTAATTTTCGAAATATGGCTTTTGATATATACCAGCAAAGAGAGAGAAACGGAGAGGAGGACTGGTTTAGGGTTGATGTCCCCTCTCTTCCCTTCGCACTCAATATTTCTTTCTCTTTATGTGATATTTTCATTGCACACACACTCCTATCCTATCCATACCTCTCACTCCTGAACCACACGATTGCATAGATTTCTATGAGGCGTCAGATATTCAGCTCTAATATTATTACTACTGTTTTATAACATTATTTTTCGGCAAAAGAGAAGCCAACAAAAAGTTATTTTCATTTCCGCTCAAAATATTATTTATTATTTATTTATTTATCGCTTCAAACAGTATTTAAGTTTCATTTTTCGTTTCGATTAAATTAGTTTTTCTTTTGTTTCTTAAATCAAATAATTTTTATTTATGTCTGACCTCAAAGTAGAGAACAGATAAGACAAATGAGACTTTTTTTTATTATCATTCATTCAAATGATAGATATTTTTTCGTAAAAACCGAATGACTTTTTCTCCAAATGATTAGAGAAATGTTTTCGAGAGAAATATTTTCCATAAATTTAATGGCTTTTTATTTGGAATAATTGGCTAAAAAATATTTAAATCAGAGAAATGTTATTCAAATAAAATTTACGCCAACTTTAAGTCGAAATGAAGTTTAGTTAACATATTCTGTAAATAAAGTGAAATAATTTTTTATTGAATTTTCTACAAAACTAATGACAAACGAGTGACGACTGAATGCTATGCGCTATGAATGAAATGCTATGCGATTAAAGAGCAAAACCTTATTTCAATTGCACTCTCCCTCTATTCTGTGCAACTTTCCCCCAGAAAATAGGTTTTCAAAAATCAATACACTAATAGAAAAGTTGAGCGGAGAGAGAGAGAGAGAGAGAGCGAGAGAGAGAGAGAGAGAGAGCAGACAACTGGTGAGGAGCGAAGACGAGCCGTGTCTTCGCCTCTCACTAAGCATTAGAGTATTAGAGAGCAGACAACAAAACCGATGAAGAATGTTATGGACCGGAGCTATGAGAAGAGGCAGTGCTTTAAATTACAATATTGAGTGCCAACAAAACAGAAACAACAAGAAGTTGTTAAACGAATTATGAGTTATAAATATGGGGACAAACAAAACATTACTCTCTTGTTATCGAAACAAAGTATTTCCTCAAATTAATTAAACCCAATATTTTGTCCCAAAATTTCAAGCCTTTAATTAAATAAATAATTAATTCAAAAATAAACTTCGGATTCAAAACGAGGTGACGATAATTAAACCAAAAATAATTGAATTATAATTGGAATCAAATTTCTTGAAATCAGAGAAAATCATTTAAAAATAAAGTGTTAGTCGACTGACACAAGACATCGGCTTTTTATGGTATTTCAACAATTTTTTTCCTCTGCTCTCCAGTAATGTTTAAACTTGTGATTCTATTTATTGCTAGTTTATCTTCTCTTTTGACCGGTTCCAAGTGTTTCAGATTATAGTCACTGATAAGAGAGTTAAAGGCAGTGAAGAAACTGTTCTTTTTTGAAGTGACCGAAACTCCTAATGAGTTCACGAAACAGAAGTATTATTTTTCAGACACAAAATGTCAGCAAAATATTTAATATAATAATAAATTCAATTCTCGGAGACTTGAAAATCGCTTTATAAACATTTGGATGAAAGAAGAAAATAAAATCTGAACCAATTTGATCGACCAATCAGTGAATAAATAGAGGATTTGATGGCAAGAGTTGCTATTTTACGACCGAAATTGTATCACTTAATTGATTTGATTGTATTTTTCTTCATTATATTCCAGTTGAGTGTATTAGGAGTAAAGCTCGGCTACACTGGTATTCACTATAACACTATCCCTTTACTGACTAATGACTCTAATGAGTAAATATCTTAATTAAGAAGTAATTGCTTCGACTCAATGAATGAGAAGAGAGAGAAAAAAGAGGAAAAAATTAATTTTTGATTCTCTTTAACAAATGAACGCCTTTTGTATGTAAACCTGTAAATAGTTTCCCAGATTTTAGAGTTTATTTCAACGAAAATTTTAGCGAATGATTAATTCATTGCTATCTTGTCTTTAATGCACAGTAAGGATGGGCTCAATGTTATGGCCTCTAAAGTCGATGCGATTATTGTATTTGTGAAGTCATTCGATGTTATTGTTATTATTTGGTTAGTATTTCAAAACACACTTCATATTTATGTGTCAATACATTGAAATACTAAACAAATAGAGAAATATTGCATAAAATTTCCCACTAATGACACAAAAAATGGTGAATTCAAAAATTTTATTCAAAGAATAATTCATTGTTTTACTAATAATTGAGCGGAAAAAATGAAAACGTGAGACAAACAACACATTTGTATGAGTTATTTGTTGTGTTTATTGAGTAAAATGTTTTCATTTCGCAAAACCTTTTCTTCAATTTCTTAATGTTTTGGAAATTTGATTGAATACAAGAGATTTGGGAGAAAGAGCTGAAACACTATTTTCGGAGAATCGGATAACACTCTCAACAAAAAGTGAAAATTTTGTTTGATTTAAACCGTAAACTAAGGAATGATTGAAAAATAAAAGAGTAAAACAAAACAATAAAACAATCTTTAAGACGATTTTCAGGAGAGAGAGAGAGAGAGAGAGAGAGAGAGAGAGAGAGAGAGAGAGAGAGAGAGAGAGAGATGTGGGGAGAGATTGAGTTCACACAAAATATATAAACTGAGAGTCGTTTTGGTTAATCATTAAGAGAAATATTTTCCGCCATTTCTTCATTGAATTGTAATCCTATCGCTTAGAGTCTGTTATCCGTAATAAATATATCAATCAATTTGTGTTAAACTCGTTTTCTTCTAATAATATTTTTTGTTATCCAAACAAATCATTTGAAAATTGAATACACATTTATATTTAGAAATGCGAACACAGAATAAACGTATGAATTGTTAGCCATTCAAGTGTTGCCTTCAAATGCCTTCAAATCTGTAAATCTTTAGGAAAATGCATTTATAAGGAATGAGAAGAAATGGTTTGAAAGCCTTTTATCAGAAGTGAATATCGATTTTTGATTGATTCGTGAAAACACAATAAACCCAAAGATAAAGAATAATTCCTTCAAAAACACGATAAACATATCAATTAATTCTGAATATCGTCACAAATATAAGCGTTTACTCAACAAATATTAAGTGATATAAAAGTTAATAAATTATATGTGTTTTGGGCATAGATTTTGTTGTTTTGTTAATTTATTTGGTGTATGTGTTGTCGATATCTCCACTCAAATGGAGAAAAAAAGTTCACTTTTCAAACAAATACTGATTAATCGAATCAGTGATAAAATACACTCAAAATAATGTATAATAACTATTGAAATAACAATTTTTCTAATGGACAGGAAATATATGAATATTGCAATAAAAATAGATTGAAAAGTGAAATACAATAATCGAGTGTATAATCAAAGCGAAAATTCCAATGACTTTCCCACTCATGAGTGGCTGAAAATTATAAATTAAGTATAAATTATAAGCAATAAAATTATCTGAAAATAAATTTTAACCGAATCTAAAATCAATGTCAGAATCTCTAAATGAAACTCAAAATTAATACTCAATGAAAATAAATAACAAGAATTGCGTTTTTCAGGCATAAAAAGAGAATGAAAAGAGAATGGCCAAATAAAAACACAAAGATTGCTGGTTTATGCCCTGGTTGTGAGCTAAGCAGCTCCTACTCGGCACAGCACACAAACACTAGAGAGCAAAATAATAATTTTCTGGCACTTATAGGCCACCAGAAAATAACAATAAAATTATTTGGACATAAGCTCACAATTTATTGATGGCTAACAGCGCAGTGCAAACCCATAGCGCGAAAAGTCTAATGATATTTCTGAAGATATATTAGTTTTATTACATATTAGATAAAGAAGTATAAGATATAAGACGAGAAGTGAAGAAAAAAATTCATAAAAAAAATTTCTGAAGCGTTTTAAAGGGCGGAACAGAAAAAATTTTATGTTGATGTATGTGCTCTTTCAATATATAAGTAGTGTATATCTGGTCCAAAGTGGGGGAAAGCAGTTGGGAGATAGAGCTCAGCGTTAGATTGACACCACCACCAAATAGGTCTAACCAGTAGTTGTAATGCGAACAGAATAACCTCTATTGACGTGACGGCTATGGCTATGGATGTATTGCCGTTCGACAAAAATATACTTTTCGTATAACACTATCGAAGAGACGGCAATAAGTTATGCACAGAATAACACAGATATCTATATGAGTGAGGAGTAGGCTCTCAGGCATCTGGTATTTGGCCCTTCATTTGCCAGTGAGAGGGAGAGATCGGGAGAGAGAAGGAGAGGGAGAGAGAGCACAGTCGCTCTCTCCTAATATGATATTATGGCAGAGAACAGGAAAAAAGAGATGCAACGAATGAATTAGCGATTGTATGGACGGTTGAGGGATAACAGCGATAGGGGACTGCAAGTGGGGGCCGGTAGTGAGGGACGCGCGCTCTTGTCTGGTAAACGCGCGTCGCCTATTATTGGCACCGGAATAAATAAGGCAGAAGTGGGAATACATAATGTATGGAGGTCATTTAGACAAATATTTGGTAATTATAAATCCAAATCAAATACCATTGACTCGTAATCTAATAATATTGAAAATTATTGCATCAATTGGTTGGCCTCTTCTCTGAGCCGATTCTCTGATCCCATAATTGATTGAATTGGCGATCAGTTAATCACAAAATAATGGCATCACTAATAACATCCTGTTTTAAATGTCAAATCAATTGTATAATTAAATAAAAGGAAAAAACCATAAGAAATGAAATATAAATTAGTGTTTTGTAGTCAAAAGTTGTTTTTCTTCACCGGAAAAATCAGTTATGAAAGCAGTTTCTGTCAATTCATTTGATTTTCTTTTATTTATTACAATTAATAATTCAAAAACCCATGAATTCAAAGATTATTTTATCTCATATTCCCTGAAAAAGAAGAGAAGAGAATATTCGTATCATTTTTTTCTATCAAATTTGTTTCTCTCATGAAAAATGACTTTTTTATGTTTCAATAATTTGAATGTTAAGTACTTTTGTGCTGAAAGAAAATGTGAATATTTTTTGCCCAAATCCTCCATTCAGTGGTCTTTTGTTTCTAAATAATAGCTTTTTCTGTATTAGAAGGCTATGAATCACAAACACTATTAGAGAGCAAAGAGAAGAGTAATTCAAATATTATAACCAAATTGAAAGAGATTTCAAACATTTTTCAGTCATTTATTTCCATTTGAAATATCAGTCGATTATTATTTCACTCTTTTATCAGTCATTTAATATCGTCAGCAGTTGTCTGTTCTGTTCGCCTGTTTTGCTGTTTTGCTCACAAAAATTAAATAAAATTATGTATTTTCAGCCTTGAATTGTAATTACGCAGAGATAGCACTTGTGCTGTGCTTTAACAGGTAGTCCTATAGTAATAGTAATAATAATAATAATTATATGTTTTCCTAATAATATTAGTTCATATTCAACATTGTCTTTGTGGAAAAACAGCAGACGACCATGATCACTGAACCCAATAGAATACAAGCCATTAGCAGACACCCACCTGGGTATATCGATACCAATATCAGGGTTTATGTGTCATTTGGCAAACTCTCAAAGATAAGATTGAAAAAGTGCCAGCAAATTAAATTTACTCGGCTTTCCAAGCTGGTGGTCCCCCTGGCAACGCTGGCTCACTCAAGACGACCACCTTGATCTCTTCAAATCAAATGCTCGTTTCAAAAGACTGTTTTGAATTCAATTGAATGAAAAATTAAATGAAAAAAAAAATAATAAAATAAAATGTCGACAAAGAATGAAAAGAAGTGGAAATAAAATTGTTTTCTTTTGAGCCCTTTTTATGTGAAGCAGAGATAAAATCAGAAAAAATGAAAATTCATTAATCAATTGATATTTGATAAAAATAAAATTGAAATTTAATAAACCATTGAATTATTATAATTTCGGAATAGCTTTTGAATCATTAATTATATGCTAATAGTGTTTAAGTAAAACAAATTAAATTTTGAGAACACTTTCCAATCACTCGATAATAATTCACATGAAATAGTGATTAGAATTTTTGCGAGTTTACTAAACTTGAATATTTTAATCGTGAAGATAGTATTCATATGAATCGTATTGAAATACTATTTTTATGGGTTATCTTAATTTATTTTAATTATATGTGTGTCGACTCACTTATCATATATCATACGGCGCTATATTCCTGAGCGAAGTACTGACTATTCATTTGAATTGAATCTCGAAATTAATGAGAGAGTAATTAATACGATGTCTCCAAATATTCGCCATATTTTTAAACAAAACGTTTTCATATGTTTTGATAAATAGTTGAAAACAAGGATTTGTTTTAATTGGATTTCAGATTTAAAATTAGTTTAAAACTAATTACCAAATATTGAACCAAATATTTCAAAATCTGTTTTTAAGTCCTTTTGATCGCAAAATCGGTTTCAGAGCAAAAAGCTTTTGTCAGCAAAAAAAGTTATGATATTTTTTTCTTTGAAATAATAATAAAAACAAAAATTTTTATTTGGATTTATTAACGTTTGCCTACATTTTTGATATTCATTGTGTTCTCAATTCATACCAAGAATTCTCATTCAGTTTGATATCTGAAGTATCTCTCTATCAATAAAGCGCTCAATAATACCGAAACAAATACAGAGATAAAGAGAGAAAATATGGGAATAAAATATAAGTTATATTACATGTTATTAATCGATAAAATATAATAGAAAAGAGAGAAAAAGCATAAAATAAATAAAATAAAATCTAATTTAATATTTTGATCGTTAAAACAGCAGAAAAATGAGGCGAAAATAGTGTAAAATAATTTCGATATCAGAGTTGCGTTAAAATATTTGACATTTCTTTTGAGAGACGGAAGAAAAGAAGATTTTGTTGTGATTTCCAATATTTGAGTGATTTTTGAGTGAGAAAAACGAGAGAAGAGATGAGAGAAATATATATTAAATTTTATTATTCATTTCCATTTGGAGTTTGCATTCATTCAATTGAATTCATAAATTATTTTTGTTCTGCCGTTGAGTTGAGTTCGCGATTGAATTCAAAGTTAAATCACTTCACAGAGAAAATTGTAGAGAAAAACAGCGCAAAAGGAAAGCCCCGATCGATAGCCCGAATACTTAGGCTCTGTGTGTATACACTCTTCTCTTATATAATATTCATAGGAAATACTTATCTCACAAAACAATTCCAAATATCATATAATATGAGAAAATAAGAGCAAAAATATGTCAAATCCGAAAAATGCCTGAAATGAGAATAAATGGCAAATAATATATTTGAAAATAATTGGATTAAATAGATTTTCAGCGATTGAAACATAAAACGTATCCAACGACTGACAAAACAGAAAGAAAATGACTTTAAATCCAATCGAAGTTAATTTAAAGACCAAATTACGTGATCTTTAATTTAGTAAAAAATTTTCCTATTATTCAGCTGTTGTTGAAATAATTGGCAGAAAAAATATACTCAAATATACTCTCTCTTTGTTATACAGTTTATAGTTATGTTATTAAATGTGTTTTGCGTTCAAAATTGAGATAAATTGCTTTCAGACCAAATCGTATTTGAAAACTCTTTTCCACAAAAACAGAGAACACATACAAACCATTAGCTTATGTTTAATATATTTAATCATTTATTTAATAAAATTCACAAAATATTCAATTTTTCCAACATTTTGTGAGTATATACCTATAGACAGATCTATGTCTACGTATATAACTATAATTCCTATTCTCCGGCATATAATTCATTATTATATTGACTGTGAAATTGAATACTCTTATGGCGAAAGAGGGAATAAAAAACTAGTTTTTCCAAATCTCTCTCTCTCTCTCTCTCTCTCTCTCTCTCTCTCTCTCTCTCGCCTTACCATACATTTGGTTTCATTACTGTCACGACTGAAGATTGAATTGAAAATAGAATTTTCATTCTTTTTAGTAAATAAAGAAAATGTGAAAAATTTAATTCAAACGACTGAATGAACGAATTTAATAACTATTTAAGTGTTCAATAGATGAGTGAAATTATGAAATGAAAATTATAGCCAAGAGTTGATATGAGAATAATTTTGTTCTCAACGCATGAAAAACAAATTTTCGTTCAAAACTCTCGCATTCAATAAAGCGAACGACGAAGAGATGTATTTATAATTTTTATTAATGAATATTAATTATAAATTTTGGTAATTCATTAATTTGTTTTTTATTCAATTCTAATAAAAGCAAATTTTTCGCTTTCATAGGAGATATTCAAAGGATCAGAATAAATATGAGCATAAAAATGAAACAATAAGTGATATATCATATTATGTATGAAAGAGGAGAAGAGGCGAAGTCGAAGTCGAATATCAATATTAGATTTTTTGTGACTCTTTTTTCTCTCTCCTGTGATATATGGTATGCATTACAACATCGAAAACAATTTATTGTTCGCTTCAAATAAGATGTGACTAAAAAAGTCAAGAATAAGATAATAACAAAGAGGTATCCGAATCTAAAAGGGGAGGAATCCCTGAGCTGACAGGTCATGGAACCCACGGAGTGGAAAATTTAGGGGAAATTCATACAAATTTTCTCAAAACAATATGCAGGTAATTATCAAGGATGTCCCAATCCTAGAGGATTAACCTCTGATGGAATCCATGGTTTTAATTCGAAAAAAGCCAAGAATAAGATAAACGGATTATACGAAAAAGTATTTCACTTCAGCTAAACATTCAATCATTTGAGTGGCAATTGTGTTAACACTGAAGTGAAGACCGAATGAATTGAAAGTCAGTTATGCGACAAATCAGAGCCAAATTGAGAGAGAAATAAGAGTTGACTCAAAAAAGAGAGAAAAACACAAATAAAAAATCAAATGTCGAACAAAACATCTAAAATATGAAAAATAAAAACGATTTTTGTTGTGAAATATCTCAATATTAAAGCGAAGAATGAGAAGAATGAGTGGGATTTCAAATGAATGAAATATTTTTGTTATTGTTATTCAGGAAAAGAGTATCAAAATAACATTTGAATGAGTGATATAACGAACAGTTGTTTATTAGAGGCAACCCTTTAATCCGGTTGAGAGACGATTGAAGACAAAAAAACTCATTTTTATATTCATTTGAATGCGAGAACAGAATTCAAATTTGAAGGGAAGACAGAGACCAGTGTTTAGACGATTGTCTGAATAATCGGTGTAAACACAGGATAAGGTTTATATGAAATTTGTATAACAATAACAAACTTCCAGCAATTTATGCTATATTTATGCCTTTCCTTCTCAATAAACAATAAACTACTTAAACGACATTTTAATATTAAAAAAGAGTTTATTTTCTCAATTTGTATGCAAAGAAAAACTGTTAAGAATAGTCTTTTACACCACTATTCCTAATATACTGTTTTTATTATACGATATTTTCTTTACATACGATAAATGATAGCAAATAAAAGGCTCGAGTTTTTTATGGAAAGATAAGCATTAAATGGCATATCATGTGATAAAAATGTTTTCCGTCTCTGCTTTTTATTTTATTTTTTTTCACTTCAAACCTATTTATCAAAAGATATTCTGTTTATCGTTATTAGAGTTCATGCAATCGAAGAGAAAATTTAAATTAAAAATTATTTTTCTTCTCTCTTCGGTTCAGACGTTGAGTATAACAAAAATGCAATTAATATATGAATACATAATTGAAGAGCAAAACTCATATTCAGATCCGAAATAAATTTGAAGCAATTTTAATATTAGAGAAGACTTTTTGATTAATTGCCGGATAAGACGGAGAAGAAAAACATTTTTCGTGGAAAAAAGGATTACATTCTGTAATAAATTTTTAATTCAATTCCCTATAAATGGGCTGAAAATAAGTGCCTGTTTTGGGCCGTAATTGTCTTCAATATATGACAACGAGTTAGACAACGATAGACAGACATAAATATACACAAATGGCATATACCGGTCCCCTCTTGTTAGTGGCATCGGAAACAAATAAACATAAAAACGTTTAAACAATCCTTAAATAGAAAAATCAATAACTAATCGGAGGAATCGAAGGCAACAACAGATTACACGATTGGAGAAAAATTTGGGCAAAAAATATGGTTAAAAATTGTTGTGCCAGTTGTAAATAGATCTGGCAAAAAAGTTGATCGAAATGTGAGCAATGTAAAGTCATCAAATATGTGATACAAGCAGTGCACTCATGCATGCAATGCTCTGACAATTTTCCTTTTACTTCAATTTCCTGGCATTCATTGCAAATATGAGCCAACACTGGAGTGTAGGAGAGAACAGAATAAATATTTTTTCATTTCAAAGACTCAAACAAATTACAAAAACCTTTTTCTTATTATATTTTTTTTCTCTCAAAGATTTGAAATAAATAACAGGCGATTGAAAATAAAATATTTTTAAATAAAAGAGTAAATACTTTTTTACTTCAAATACATTTTCATATAATTTCTAATTCAAAGCTATAAATGTATTACAAGATTATTCAGAGACCTGAAAAACTGGAATAAAGGCTAAGATTGAAACATATATTTCATTTCATTGAGTATTTCTCTCTTCGAGTAATTCTCTTTCGGTTTGAAATATGAAATATTCATAAAACAAATTCTCGACATAAAAATCAGTCAAAATTATTAAAATTACAAATTTATTTGAAAAATTTGTTCGGAGAAAATTTAAAAATCAATTTCCATTGAATTATTTTTCTCTTTACTCAATAAGAGTATGCAAATGGCAACAAAATGCGCAAGATCCTTGCCCGCGAGGACAACAGGGGCTCCCAAAGGGGGTTAACCAGTAATTGAGGCTAAAATATTTGGCACCGAATATAATATCGCTTTCGTCAACAAATCGGCCAAATGCTCAAAATAACGTCGATATTGAGACGAGTGGTGGTGAGGGCTGACCCTCTCCTTGCATATGGCGAATACAAAGCGCAGTATAAATGAATGAATGACTGACTGAATGAGAAGAGGAGATAAAACAAATTATTCAGATTTTCAATTGTTTGCGCCATTGATTCGATCCCTTCCTTCAAAATACTTTATCGTAACAAAAAATACGGCAAAAAATTCAATTCATTATTCAATAGTTGTTATATCGGATGAAAAAAAACTCGAATTGAGTGCGACTTTGGAAACAAGTCATTGAATGCGAATTAAGAGTCACTCGGAGAGCACTGGTGTATAATCACAGCTCATAAGCGAAATATTCAAAGAGAGTGTGGAGACAAACAGAAAGAGGCAATTGTTTTGCATAATTACTTTTCGCATAATTTGTTGGACAGAAAAATAACATAAAATAAGACATATATACAGAGAGACGAAAAATGCTGGAAATCGAGACAAAACATTGTATTAGAGAAGAGAAGCTTTTTATTAAATTATTTGAGTTTCAGATAATTTTTCTCATTGTGTGTGAGAGCAGAGAAAAAATGATTATAATATAGTAATCACAGTAGAGAATGAGCGCAGGAAAGGCAGAGGTGGCGCAGTTCGATGGGGACCGGAATCGGTGGGGAACGGCAACGGCAAGCGAAGGAAACGTCTGAAGGAGTAAATTGATATGCCTTCGAGCCGTTAGCCCTGCAATAGATATATATCGCATACAATACACACCCAAAAGACACAAAAAATTGAAGAAAAAGAAAAATCGACGAAAGAATTGCGAATAACATAAGAGTTAAAGAATGAGCCGAAAAACAGTACAACAAAAGTGATATAATTTTTATAATTGTATCCAATCCTCGAAAATAAACAAAATTAGAAAATCATTGAAATTATGTTTCATATAATTATAATCCGATTGAATTCAAATTAAGAGGAATCAACAAAAAGAGTTATCGAGCAAAGAGGTTGAAAAGGGCTCGCTTTGGAAATATTTATAATTCGCTGATTTAATTATTAGGAATTAAAATGCAATGAATTATTTGCCACCAGAAGAAAGATCAGCAAAAAAGGCAACGAATAACAGCAATGAACAGCAAATCAATTTAATATGCGTTGAAATTAATTGCCTTATATTTGATAAATACATATACAGTGAGCTAATGATCGGCTAATACTTCATATTTAGATTATTACAGAATTTGAATAATATTTCGATCGAAATATTCTCATTGGAATCGATGGACACAATTAATCGACTTTCGAAGCAATCTTTGTCTGATTTTCGCCTCAAAACACAACTAATATATCATTTTTGAACTTAATTTCTGAATCAAATCTTAAGCGCTAATAATGACTATATTCTGACCCTACATATGGAGTGCTATCAAAACAATTTATTATAAGTGCTTTTATAGCCCTTTCGGTGAGTTATAAATACAGTGTATTTTCTACGGTTGTGTTATTTCTTAGAAAAATAGGACTAACAGTGAGAACCAGACCGACAGCACCGACACAACAGAACCAACAAAATCAAAGCCAAATCCAAGAAATAAAAGAATGAAAATCTCTTATCGATAGAGCCCTTAAATACTGGTTTGAAAATATATCTGAACTCCATTTCAATGACAATACCTATTATTCAGTGTTAGCACTAAATGAGTTAAACATTTATTTATTTATTATTTTTTGTTTTTTGTCAAACAAATTATTTTAATGATTTTCTATTCATAAGCCAATGAAAAGGCTATAAATCAGTATTTAGTAGTCATTCAATCAATAGATTCAATTGATTGGTGAGAATATTGGAAAATAGTGGTTAAACCTAATTATTATAATAATTATTTATTCTTATTATTATTATTTATCAATTGACTGTTTAACTGATATTTTTCTTCCCATTACTCTATCGTTAAACAATTTTTGGCCCAAATATTCAGTTTTGCATTAAATTATTTAATAAATTATTATTAAAACCCATTTATTATTACTATTATATAAGTGTAGAGAAAGTTATCAATTTATAGACTCGGATATAATAAATGCGAAATCAGCGCATATTCCCAGTAAGCCAGTGCACAGCTTGTTTTGTGAGCACCCTTTCCCCTGCATAGCCCTGTGCTCTGGTTAATCATTACATAAATATTTTCTACTCTTATATTCTCAGTAATCCAATCGCTTAGACTGTTATCTGTAATAAATATATCAATCAATTTGTGTTAAACTCTTTTACTCTTCTCCTTCCAAATAATTCGTACAAATCATCCGAATATAACAGAAATCATAAAAATAGAAAGAAATCAAAAAATAAATTCTTTGACTCTTTTGGCGAAAGAGCCCTAACTTCTCAACAAAGACTTCAAATGGAGAGCAGTCAACGATTTCTTTGGGTTTGAAAAAAGGTTGAAATGCTTTTATCAGAATTAGTTATACTATTCCTCGACTACTCCTCATATGAGTTGCAATCGACTCAATAAAACATTACATTCGATAAGAGAATCATTAAATAATTCATTAGAAAAATGCAATCAATTAATCCTCAAATATAATAATAATAATATTAATAATCTTTAATTCAGTCATGAAATATAATCAGAGCCTAAAAGGGGTCTAAACAAAGAAAAATGTTTTGAATCGAGGAAAAAATCAATTTTTACACCGAATAATGTAATTTCTAGATATATGAGAGAAATCCTGTTTTCATAGGAGAGCTCTGATTAATCGAAACTCTATTATGGGTTCGAAAAATAAATAAAAATATTCTCTCAGTTATTATACAGACATCGAAACGATATGTTTTGGCTTTTATTCGATCGGAAATCCTTATGAAATGAGTGATAACTCAGACGTTTCTATCGGCGAAACACAATTTGTTACTCAAATCAAATTAAATCATAAAAAGCTGCATAGATTTGAAAACATTATTTCCCACTACTGATAGACATTTAAAACTGGTGTTAATTATCTGTTGGTTTAAAGTGCAGTAAAAAAGCGTCACTTTTATTATAAGCAAAATATATACTCAATATTATACTTGAAATGAAGTGTTGTTTATTACACTCTTTGGGAAAAATAGTAAAAAATAGATAACATTAAACGAAAAATTTTAATTAATATACTTATTCATCAAAAATTATTTTTACATTTTTCTATGGAATCTGTATTTGATTACAAGTTTCGACTGAATGTTAGATAAGTATTGAAATTAATTTGAGAAAAAAAATCGCTATTAATTTAATCGCTTTCGAAATGATTAGTACTTTTTGAGAGAAAACATATTCATAACTAATATTTGAAGCAATTATTCTGATATCAGATCCAATGATTAATTATAGGATAAGAAACACAATTGAGAGACAAAAGTAAGAAAAAGTCTATTTTAATAATTAAGTAAAATAAATGGCTTATAATGAGAATGCGTTTCACTTCGAGTAATGAATTTAATAGAAAACTATTTTCCCCCGAATTTAGCGATAAATATATCAATAAATATAATAAATATTTCGCTATTAATGATAGCAAAGAAGGCGAAAAAATTCTCATTTTGAGCAAAAAACAGTAATGTATTTGTCAGAGCCATACAATTGATGGGCAGACAGAGGGGTTCGGATATAAAATAAAGAAATGAAGGCTGAGATGAGTAATCAATTGATTGATATTATTGTGTGTTTTGTTGTATTCCTATATATTCGTTGTATTATATATGAAATACATTACCGACCGTTCATTTGGTTTGAGTAAAGCTCTGGCTATATATCTGTGGAATATTTTGGCTGATAATAAGTTTCAGACCACTATCTGCTCCTCCGAACACCATTTGTGTTATATTATGTGTTATTCTGTGCCGAGAGAGAGACACTCAACTATTGGCAGTGAATTTAATGTTGTTTTTCAATCAAAAACTTTCTTCATATCAATTGAATGACGCGTTGGAAATATTTTGCGATTTTTTTTTCTTCATTACATTTACTCAACTCTGAGCTTAAGTCTGAGTCAAGTCATTACATAATAATTATAAGACATTTGATTCCGAATCATAAGATTTTCACTAATTAAAAGATAAAATACTTTTCGCCCTTTGCTTGACTCAGAATCAACTGTAAGTTAATTAGGCTTTTGATTTGTTCAGAGAAAAAAAACATAAATATTGGCTTTAATTATGAACTAATTTTCACCAATTTATTTGATTTCTCTCTAATTCGGTTCAAAATGAAACCCTATTTCAGAGCAAATTAATTATTCAAACGACTTATTAATTGTTTTGTGAGTTTTATAATTAGTTTTTATTGTTATTGTATTTCCTCTGAAAACATGAGACCATTAAAAAGCGCATAAAAAAGCCGAACAAATAAAACAAATTCTGAATAAAAGAGTAGAAAAAATCAAATATAGAAAGAGTCGAAAAATGATATTTTCCTCAAAGGAATTGCAACAAAAAGAGAGCAGAAATACATTTGAGGACAAAAATCAGATAAAATTGATATTGAATTTTGATATTAAATAAGAGAACAAAAACATTATCAAAAATATATATAAAAACATTTATAGATTTGTTTCGCAATAAAATCGAAGAATATTTTCACAAATAGAGGGAAATATTTGACTTAAAATATATTTCATAGATAAGTTGATTAAAAATTCATTTTCATTAGCGATATGCGCGCTGTAGTCACCAAGGTCTTCATGAGTATGCATTTTAATTAAATTTATCTAGGCGATTTGAAAGCCGATAAGTTGGTAAAAACTGAGTGCTAACCCAATTTGACCTTGATACATTGGGGATATGTATGCCTAGGGGAACATTGGTTATGTTGGTCACACCCTTGGTTACCACCGATAATTAATTGAGAAAAAACATGGACTGACCTCTCCGTGCGTTGAGAGGCGGCCATCGGGGGTTTGCTCGGGCAAAAAGTAAAGTCTGGTCGACGACAAGAGCTGGTCACTGGTCCTGTCGTCCCAAAGCAGTTGGAGTTCGCCGATGCAGGGGTCGTCGTGTGGACTGATCCTGAGGAAGAAGAACTCGCCCAACATTAACACTTTTACTTTGCTGTTGGCTTTCAATTGGTATTTAAACGCTTTATAGAAAGTATAGTTTCCGTGTTGGCCACAGGGCTCACCCACAAGACTCGGCTCAATTGGCCGACTCATAGTCAGTGTCATAATCCGGGTCCGTTTGGACGCACAAATGATTTTAATCCAATTTCAAGTCAGAGTCAGTTTTTTGACGATTTGATGAGAAAATCCAATTTTTATTTATTGTGTGAAAACGAAATCCAATTTTGATGAAAATAACACCAAAAATGTCAATAATATCGGAAATTAATTAAAATTTATTTTTCAGTTCAATGAAAAATGTGTTTTATTTCATTGATATTAAATTCAAATAAAATTTTTCTCTCAAATCAAAAGTTTTTGGTTAAAGAGTTTTTTGATGACACAAACGACAGGTTTTAATATTATTGATATAATTGTTTATTTCAAGTCTTGGTTGAAATATTGACGACAAATATTATTTTTTTTTTATCAGCGATAATAAGTGAGAAATAATTAAAGGTCTGTCCTTTAAGCACACGATTACTGAATTGTGTGAGCGCTGTGTAGAGTGAGAGGACAGCACACACTGGCATACAAATAGACTCTATGACTGCACAACAGAGACTGGTTGTAATAATTCAGTTCACAGACTCTGTGCTCTTCTAATAGCTATACACTGCTATAGACTGCTATACAGTCACTACTTTCGTATCAATTTTCTCCTCTCAATGAGAGCGCCATCGTTTGGATTACCGTTTGTGTAGCACTGGTTTAAATGTATGCAATAAACCCTGACATGAGTGCTAAACATTCATCTCAATGATATGTCGGGTATACCGTAAATGA
>JAQGBD010001025.1:0-20047 GCA_034698165.1 Punctoribates punctum | reverse complement strand
TTTCATAAAAATTTTAATTTCGTTAATTATTTGCAGTAATTATGAGCGAAAAAATCGAAGACAAACTTAAGACCGTTCCTTACGATCCCCGGTTCCCCAACCAGAACCAAACAAGGTAACATTTTGTTAATCCTATTTATATCCATTTCATATCAAAATCAATGATCGGACACTTGAGTGAAATTTGTCTCAGCTGTTAAAATCACTTGAATTGACCATGATAACATTACTTATCCTGGCGATATTCATTCTTTTAAAGAAATTCGTTATTATTTGGACAATAATTGATATATAATGAGATCTAATGATTGAATTATTTAAAGGAATTGTTATCAGAATTACTTGGATTTCCACCGCTGCCAAAAAGTGAAGGGAGAGGACTACCAGCCCTGTGAATGGTTCAAATGGGCCTACAATGAACTCTGTCCTAAAGCTTGGGTTAGAGTTGATATCAATTAATACATTGTTTACCTATGATTTGCTTTCAGACCGATAAGTGGGACGAACAGAGAGAAAGCGGTATATTTCCCGGAAGAATCTGAAGACTTGATTCTCTCCACCAATTCAAGAGTTATTAATAGAAAATCAATTATATCTTTACTTTGATTTATGTTATAATGAGTTTTAGTTACTTTAGATTCGATTAAAATACAAATTCAGCGATCGATAGATTACACAAATGTTTTCATTTAATTAATTATTAAAAATTCAATTTAAACAAAATTAAGAAAACCATTCATTGAGTCAAAGGAATCAATTCATTCACCAATTCTTGAAATGAGTGATCTCTTAGAGCCACAGATTCCAAGATATCCTCATTCGTTGTGAAGAGTATTGTCTGTAAATGAAAATAGTATCAGAAAACGATTGAAAGAATTGATTAATACGTCTCCGAAGGCTTCGATGGGAGCGACCAGAGTTCCCGAAGCCTTTGCGATCTCTCCTCTGAAAATGAGTCGATTGTCGCACATTATTTCAATGAATTTGATTCCACGGTATGAATATATTCTGGATTTGTTGTAATTCCAGATCCGTATCAATGCTATGGAAATGTTTCGCTCAAATTGAATGTATATTTTGAGAGGTAGTTGTCTACAACACTTTGGATCCAATTGAGTCGACCACAGATGTGAGTCGTCGTGAGTTCTGTTAACGCCATCAATGAGTGCATTCAAATTACTATCAGTCGGCGGTTCGCTCCATATCTGTCATTAAATAACTAAGATTACAATGAATTTAATTTATTTGAAAACCTTTTGGATTTTAAGATCAGTTCCGTTCAAATCTATAATTTCAATGCCATTGAGTCCAACAAAGTCTTCGTCGCCCCAATTGCTGAGTATTTGAAAAACTAAAAGCTGACCGAAAGGCAGTTCGGGAACAATGAAATCACTGGAGTGGTCTTCAAAATCAAATAATAGATTTTCACAAGATTTGAAAGAATTGTCTAAATTTCTAGAACTGACGGAAGGCTCGAAAAAGGTATCCATTTGTTTGGGTATCGAAACAAAACTTTTATTGAATTCATTCTTTGCCAACAATTGTTTACTGGAACTGACTCTTCGACTCTTTTTCTTAACGGTTGAATCGAAGTCTAATTTTTGGCTTTCGTTGGCAAACAAATCGAGCTTTGATTCGGTGGTAATGAAGGCCTCACTGGATCTCCTCTGTTGAGTCATTTCGTTGAACCACTGCGGCCTTTGACTGACACTACTCTCAGTCAGAGGCCGACAGTTTGTATTATTCTTGAATTTAGTCTCATTTATAGAAAAACTATCGAATTCTAAGAGCCATCTGTAAATTAAAATCAACTTTTAGTGCTTTAAAAACATCTAAAATAAGAGCCAAAATACCTTGGTAACTTTTTCACCTTAATTGGAGACATTGAAAGTTCGGAGAATTCGGATTTTTGTTCCGATTTGTGTTCACTATTCTGGGATTTAAAACTGAATTCAATGCTGGAAAGTGGTGTCAAATAAGACATAATGTAAGAGAAGACAGTTATCACTTCCTATTCCTCATTGAGTTCCCAATTATTTAGTTTTGTTTTCCTTTTTGTGAACATTAATATCTACGCAACGCTCTGTTCATTGGCTTCAAAAATGGTTTTATATTAAGACTATTCATACAAATCGATATTATATGCATTTTATACGAATATTAACTCATGTTTTCAGAATTATTCTCACAAGTGGTCATTGCCCTGTTCACAGCCCTGTTCACAGCTATGGCCAAAGGGTCACTCACCCCTCCCTATCTATACTCATCGTAAAGAATTTTTGTAATTTGATTGGAAATCAGAGAAATTAAATGAAAACCTTTGGATTATTTGGTTTTATAATTTTCAGTCAATATTTTCGATTCTATGTTATTTTTGTAAACATGAGGTATAATAGCATTGAATACAATACTATAAATAGTAACGAATTTATTTTTTGCTTAATATTCAAGAAATGCTAATTATTAGACATCAGAACTAAATCTACTTTAAGTTCTATAGTCTTATGTATTATTTAAGTCAAAGTTGTATTTTCTAAATTAGATTCATTAGTCTAATAAATAGATTTTAGCAAGAATATTCACAAAATTCTTCAAACAATCCAGGCTTAAACCTGTGGCAATAGTTTAGTAGTTTAAAGCAGAGATGAGCTTGGGGGGGGGGTTAGCCCAAATCCCCCTGTCAACGAAAATTTCTGGAAATACCCCCCTCCCCTCCCCTAGACTGATTCTGTTCCAAAACTCTCGAAGAAATAGTTTTTAGTTTTTCTTTCTTTCTCTATCAATATCTCTCGAAAATAATTATTCTTGTGGTCTGAAAAGATTTAATTGTGCCATGCTGAATCAATGAGCTTATCGTGTTATACACTAACAAGTATACTTCAAGAAAAATCTTGTCCTTTGAGAAATAAAAAAGAGATATACAAGAATGTACATGAACAATTTTATAATTTGTTTGTCAATTATTGGAAATTAACTGATCCTCTATTCAAAAGTTTGAAATTCTAAATATCCTCGGAATCGATATATAATTGATATTTGAAAATAGTAAATATTCATAATTAATAATCACTTTGAGATAAATGTGAAACTCAGGGTTAAGCCAACTCTACCCACTCCTCACATATATTGGCTATGGATTGGTTACTCACTATAGACAGAGACTTTTCCTACAGTTCTCTTACAGTTGCCACAATATTAATAGATTATGTAGTAATAGATTACGCATAACCAATGAAGACATTCAAAAATATACCAAGATTGATATTTGAGCGCAAAAAATTAGCAATCGTGAAAGCTTTCATTTAGTTAAAAACCTGGGACAAATAGTTTTTTTTTTATTAGAACATACTTGTCCTTCAAAACAGACAATGGGATCGCCTTTTTTGGGCTTCAATTCAATTATTAGAATCATTAGATTAAATAATTGTCTGTAATTATAAACTATTTTCCAGACTTGAATTTGATTCTTGAAATATGTGAATTCCACTCCTCTTCACCACATTCTCCTCGATGAGTATTGAGTCATAAATAGAGCCATTAATGGTGAATAAAATGTTCAAGTTAATTCTAAAACCGAGATCGCAATGAATCTGAATTAAATCAACTTTTGTAAGAAGAAAAAGTAATTTCTTATAAGTGTCACGACTTGTCACAGATTTTAATTATAGAGCGGATGTCTTCCCATTTGTTGTTTGGTTTTCCAACTTTTAGACACTTTTATCGATTCATTGACTAAAAAAAGTGTTTCATTTAATTAAAAGAAAATTAAAAATTAATTAATTTCAAACAGTTTTATAAAGTTGTGATCGAACTCGAGTTCTATGGTTTCAGACATCAATTGATATATAAATAGATTGAATCCATTGACAGAAGCATTAATTCATTTACTCATTCATTTGTTTGACTATTATTTTGGTCGAAAGTGTTTCGAGAAAAGAAATCATTAGAAATGAGAAAATATTTGGTTATTTTGATGACAATTGTTTTGTTCGCATTTCGAAGCGTTTCTTCAAATATTGAGATGAATGACAAACAAGAAACGGATTCCTCGAAGACCCCTCAATCAGAGGTATGTCCTCTTATTTAAATGAAATTCAATATAATGACTAATATTTTTGGAGACCAACGATAATACATTCCGCCGAATGGTCAACAATTTACCCGGAATACAATTGGGACGAATGGGCAAAAACTATAACCGAGAGGATATCGAGGCTTTGAGACAAGTAATCCAGGACGCTCCTCATCTCAATTGGCAACAGTTTACAGCCCCTCCAGTAGAAGAACCCAATTGTTTTGTCGAATTCCAAATCGTGAGTCAAATCGGACTTTACTTTAATAATAATTTTGATTAGAAAACAGAATAAGTGTCGACTCAATCCGTATTAAAGGATTTTATAAAATTTTCTGAGCTTTTTGTGACATTCAATGAGTCATTATCTTATGACTTATCGTTTAATTAAAGCCTTTGACTACTTTTAAACGAACATCACTCTGGTCTCGAGCTCAGGGAGAATTAGAGGAAGGCCTCCTAAGCTTTTTGGAATAAAAGTTGAAAAATTAGGCATTAGGGGAGGGCCTAAATTGGACTTAAAATGCCAAATTTTCATTTCCGCAGTTTTTAACTATACTCCCTTGGTGAAACCTACCTATTTAAATTAATTCAATACTATAATCTTTGTGACTTATTCACGAATTTTAGGAAAATCTAGGTTTATTTCGCTATTTGAAATTTACAAATGAATTATCTTGACCAAATTTTGTTTTAAACCAGACTCAAAAGATGCCGGGTAAATGCACCAAGCTTAAAGGTGGTATACCTGCCTGCCAGGTATGTACTTGTTAACCTATAATATAAAAGCCACTCATTTTAATTAAAGCTTTGCATCCATTGACAGACACAGAATTTGGTTCAAATTGATTACAACAGTTGTAAATGATTTATAACTCTTCCAATTGTCGCCGTTTTTAACGTAATGGACACTAATTTTATAAATTTCAAAACTTATGGCTAAACATATCTTAATGTTTATTACAAACAAATTGACTTAATTTTAAACATTTTATGTAATATTACTCAAATATATAACGCTTTTATTCAATCAATTAAAGTCTTAGTCATATTTCACATTCAATCTTCAAACCAATCGGTTAAATAATCAGGAATGACCTCATCCCTAATTGTCCGAAAATATCTCACATCTACTCTTTTAGCAATTATACTTCAAGTATTCAATGCTAGATATTTGACCATGTTCCAATGTCTAGAAAAGTATAGTTTTTTCGAATAAGAATTTATAGCTAACAAAAGGGTTAAAATCAAATTGAAGGCAATTCATCAGTTTTTTACCAATTATTAGAAATAATGTCATATCTCGAGAGACTTTTAGTTGAATCTATGGAAATCCACATTAAATAAGATAGGTGATTTCTAGTTAAACTGTATCAATTTTTAGGATTCTAGCCAACCTGGTTAACCTGGCTAACAGAAAATAAAAATGAAGTTTGGTCTCAAAAATTAATGAATAAACTCGGTTTCGATGACTAATTTGATCTGAAATCTAATTTCCTTTTTGAGGTTTGTGTCAAATAAGATAAATATGAAATGTTTGCTCTCTTTTGTAATCTTGTAATGACTTGAATGATAAGATTGTCTCACATTTTGTTATTCGTCGAAAAAAACTAATCTAATGATGTTTTTTGGATTTTATTGTTATTACTGAGGATTACAACTGATGTCAACAAAATGTTGTCCGTCTTTGGAGACAATCGCAAACACGAAATCATTTTATGGCATATATTGCCAATTGGTTGACGTTTTTCATGAAAAATATACCCTATTTAAGAAAAGAACTTGTGTTGGTCTTGTGTTCTTATTGTGCTAGGTTAAATCTTTATCATAATCAAATCGTGATCAACCGATAATCCAAAAACGTCTTAAATAGAAGACAGTATTTTGTGTTTCAATTATATATTTATCTTCTCTGCAAATAACAGGAAATTTGAGTGGGATTTCGTACATTGATTGTACTAGGTCTGTCCAGGTTTTGGCAAAAAGTAGCAGAAAATTTAGGTTTTGACCAGAAAAAGGTGGAAAAATTTTTCAGTTCAAAAATCTTATCTTTGTCTCCTCTGTGGCTTTTTCTCGAAGCTTAGATATCCCTACACCCACTAATTTTTCGATCCGAAATATTCCCTAAGGTCGGGTACCTTGGTCATCACTGATAGAAACTTACGGATTGAAAGTTGGTTTGGGTTCCGATATTGGAAATACTTTGATAAATTTCGGGCTCAAAGTTTTTCTCCTAATTTAACGCTCACTTCTTAGAGTTGTGTCATTTATTCAGTAGTGTGCATGGCTATTTGCATGTGCATGGGCATTTATATACACTACTTTTAAGAAATGTTGATAATTCTGAACTCAATTATCTTATTTTCAGTAATTTTGATTCATTCGTTTAATCAAAATGTTTTGGCTTCAAATTCAAATAGAATTAACAAAAATGAGAAACAAATGGCATTTTCTTATGAAAATATAATTCTTTTGTTGAGAAGCTTCGGATCACTCTATTCAGGTCTCGAATTCTTTGATCAATTCAAAGAAGATATCGATATCGACGCTCTTTTAGGGGTCAGAATCTTAAGCGATCAGTTGAATGTCACTCTGGAAGTACTTAATCGATATAAAACTCAGAAAACTTGGAAAAAGGTTTTCGAAAATACTGTCGAAGATCTAAAAGAGCAAAGCGACCAATTGTTGGCCACAGCGCTCCCACATATCATTTCCACGGATCCCAACTATTTTAACGGTTTGTTGTTTTCTCAAAAAATAATAATAATGGAAATTATTTTGTTTAGAAATCGGAGGTATTTTGGAGAAAGGTATTTGGTCTCATTATCCTAATCCCAACTATTCGGTGAAGAATTCTGAAAAATATGAATCTGTTCTCGATTTGAATGAAATTTTACTCAACGAAAATGTGTCTGATTTTTGTGTTTCACAAATGTTGAGGAACTGTCGATTGCCTCACATTTGTTGGACTCTAATGACATCTCTTCGATATCAAGACTACCCGTTGTCTCATCAGGTCTTCTATTGGGAAATCGCAAAAAAGGTCAAACAATTTAATATAACTTTATTTTAAAAAAATATCTTTCAATAAATTGATTTACAGAAACAATCTTGTTCAATAACAATGTTTAATGTTTACAGAATATAGACCCAACTTATAGAATGAATTTTCAGATAAAGGAATGATCAAGATTAAATGCATAACATTTTTTTTTTTAATTTTAGAAATGTCCAAAAATGCATTCCGAGTCAATTGAAAGGTCTGTCGACAAACTTTTGTCTATTTTCTGTTCGAATATGTATTTTGCGAATAAAGAAATGGAAGAGAAATCATTTCCGACCGAATATTTCGATTTGTTTATGGAAAACAGTGAGTATTTGCTTTGCTTTACTCAATCAATACTTTCATATAAAACACATAATCAGACGTCGCCAAGCTCTTCGGCTCAGGGGGTATTCCGGGCTATATATTGGAGTGCCCTGTTGGCGATGTCTGCTTTTAATCCAATTCCTGCCATATATTCTGGTTTTGATTAAATTTTAAGAATCGATTGATAAGAATTTGTTGTTTAGTTGCCTTCTGTGGAGTGATTGGGTTCAAGGAATTGACTACAAATAGGAAATGGTTGCAACAAATAGTGTCCCAACAAAACAGTTTCGGGTGTTTTATGAAAGAATCGCAAACTTTTCCACAAAAGCGAAGAGAAATAGTAATGAAAAACGGGTGCAGTTCTCACAAGACTTCGATGGCATTGGCGTCGACTGTGGTTTACATAAGAGATATAATATTGGAACTCATTTTAGTGTCAAAGATATGATTGAAACCAATGATAATAAGGAGTATTAATGTCCTGAATGTCACACTTTTACTCAATTTCATAGAATAACGTTTTATTTCTTTTATCTTTTATTCAAACAAAACAAATGTTAAACTTGTCTTAACACAACTGAATCCCAAATTAAAGATAAAACAGTCTCTAAATGTCTGTAAATGTCTGTAAATGTCTCCGATAAACATAATTCCTATGTATTAACAATAAATCCAAAGTTGTGTAAACTCTTTAGATTAAAGTGAGTCCAACACTGGTTTCGATCACAAACCACTTTAACTGTTCAATACTGAAGTCGAGTCAATCGATTTGAGGTAAAAGCTTTTGAAAAAATGGATAAACAGTTTTGCGAAATGCTATTCAATTCTTCGTTCAATTCTGAAGACTTCCAAACAACAGAGAAACACAATTCCAATGAATTGTTTTTCAATAATTTGAATTTTGAGTCACAAGAAGATGACTTTTACCTCAATATTTACGACCAATTCTTTACTGATGGAAACCACAACACGAGAGAGACTTCCAGTGATTGGGAGTCCAATATAAGCGAGGAATTCGATGAAGAAATTGAAGACATCGATGACATTATTTTACCCCTAAACTCATCGCCAGAAGTGTCGACAGAAACGAAAACTTTGCTCAACTTTTGTCAACATTTATCTCAATTGTTGCCAAAGATTTGTGATTTGGATCAAAACGATCCTCTGGTGGCCGAAGAAATAGAGGCCACGGAGAATGAGGCGCTTCATATGGATTTGTTGACCTGTTCGGCGGCCACTGCCAACTGTTATCGCGACTCTTCATCCAAAGTTAGCATTAGATCTAAATATGGAAAATGGAGTTGTAGTGGAAAACTCAACCCAGACTTAGGACTCGGACCCCTCTCTCATCTATTTCGGGACTATTCTCTGGCAAACAAAACTCTATTGGATCGGAATTTAATCGAAACGAATCCAAACCAATCAATTGGCGATCAGTTCAACGATAAAATTGAAAATAACTTCAATATAAGAGAGAGTGAAAACTTGATGGATAACTCACATCAGAACCTGTATTACAGTCAACAAAATCAATTCAATAATATATTCCCTGAGTTTCCGAATCAATTCAATATAAATGATAACTATTTAGAGCGATGTGTTAATCAAGAAATGCCAGCAAACCATCAAACGGTGTATCCCTCGAATCAAATACATTATCAAAACTATGTCTATAATAATAACAATTATAGTTATGAACCGAATTTAATTCAAACCATTTATTATCAATAAATTAATTTTGTGTAAAAATAATTTTAAAAACTAAACTCAAATACAAATTATTGAATGGATTTAATCGGTTTAAAGTGTTTTTCCCACAAAACAGGGATCTCTTCCTTCAGTTGGAGACAAGACATCGAATAAAATACAAAATCATTTTTATCCAAAACAGCGAAATATATTTGATTTGATTCAATATTTGTATTCAAACCAATTATATCATTGATTTGTGGGATCTGTTCATCAGATTTGGTGATAATTAGACTTAAACTCTGACTTTTGTTCACTTTTTTACTCAAATTCTTGAAGACATCAAAAGTTATATTAAACTCAGTTTCGCTGACATTTTTATTCATAGGTTTTGGACCATAAGATTGGATCAAATTAAAGAGCTCTTCATTGGAGTAAACAACTCCCAAATCACACAACGGTTTTATTTCTCCGCTGAAGAGTTTAAGAGTCGGATCCAACTCAACAGGGCTTTCGTTGTCTTTGATTTCGTAAATCACGGATTTCGGTGTCAAATGTTGACAATCAGTGGATTTCTGTTGAATTTTTGGATCTAATGTTTTGGTCATCGGTTGAGTCCTGAGAAGAATCGATCGAATATTTTCAACTCTTTTATAATTAGTTATTTGTGAACTCAATTCATAATAATTAGTATTATATTCGAGTCTTTTATGTGAATCGATGTCCGATTCGCTTAACTTTCGCTTTCGGTCTGAAATCATTTCATTACTTTTCGATGAAATGTGTTTTTTGACGAAATAACCGCTTCTTATAAGAGTTGCGAAAATTCGGTAACAATTGATTTGTTCCTCATTTTGTAAAAACAATTTTAACGATTCTTCAATACTCAGAGGAATTTCGTTGAAAACTACTTCCAAAGAATGATTTTCCATCAAATAAAGGGCTGAAAAAGGGTCTAAATATTTGATAGAATCTATTGTTGAGATCATCCATTGACTTATGTTTTTGTTGACAATCACTTCGACGAGTCTTTTATCTGATCTCCAGAGACCTCGACTCACCTTAAGTCTGATCCGATGTTCAGAAGTTTTCTTTTGCTTCGATTCAATTTCTCTGTCAATCAGTGATTTTAATTGGAGTAAAGAATTGAGAGAATGGCCGCTATTTCTGAGCCGAGACCGAAGAAAACTATTAAGACTTTCACTCATTTTAGTCACAAATTTGATCTAAATTTAAGGCTTGAATTTGTTGACAAATATTTAAATCACGTGATTTGTGCAGACATTCAATACTAACGTAACTCTCATTTAACACAAAAATTTGATATTTGAACAAACGCTCACCTCAAAGCTGACCTTGCTCATACTCATACTCATACTCATCTCATACTCAAAGTCAACAAGGCAATTTGAACATGAAAATATGTGTAGCATTGTGCAAGGTTATTCACGCAGATTTTTTACTAGTTTGATGAGCCATAAGGACATTAATTAGAATTGAAATTAGCTAAAGATGATGATGATCTAGGCCACTCATTCAAAATGCTTGTTTTCAATCCCCTATAAATATGTTGAATAAATGTGAGGCAATTAATTGACCGATGAATTTATGATTTTATTAATCAATAATTGATTTAATGATAAAACGAAAAATTGAATTCATTGTCAAATATATGAAAAAATGATTATTTGTGTAGAAATAGATTCATAGATAGAAATATTTCATCGATTCTTATAAATAATATTATTTTAAAAAACAGTCAGTCTTTCACTGTTTTGATTTGAAAGCAAAATAACTCTTAAATAGTATTTGATATGTCTTTTGTCAAAAATGAGCGAAAATTCAATTGAAGTCGTTTTTAGGCTTTCGTTGAAATCACAAAACGGGACGGATTTGTATGCATTTGCATAGCATTCAGATTATAGTCAGTTAAATATCACTTATTTTTCACTTCAAGAAGTTGTGGATAGTTTTCAACAATATTTAGGAGAATACCGTCGATATATGCCCTGAGCTTTACGTTCACCTCTTGTTGTTCTTTGAGCGCAATTCGTAACTGATTTAAGAAATAGATTCAAATTTGATTAAATGAGAGGAAAGAACAAAAGATATGAATGAGAATACCTGATCGGTGTTGAAATTACCCAATTCTGAAGCCAAAGAAGTGGCCACTTCTTCATTCTCTCGGAGGAGATTCCTTCCCTGTTCTAAACGATTGTTAAGAAGAAGGGCAGACAGTTCTTCATTGGCTTCCCTGAGCGCCAGATTCTCATCTTTGAGTTCTTTGAGCTGTCGTTCTATTTCAGAGTTATAGGAGGAATCAATTTCATCGCTGGAAGAGAAGGTCCTCTTCTTTGTTTCGAAGAGTTGAGGTCTTTTAACATCAGATAACTCCTGATTTAATACTTCGATGAGTCGAGAGTTTGCGGTCTCTTCGTCTTCTTGTTTGCGAACCACTTCTCTTAATTTATTGATTTCGAGTCTGAGTCCATCGATTTCCACTGATTTGTCGTTTATTTGTTCCTCGAGTTCTTGTTTAGAAGACTGAAGTCTTTCGATGAGATTTTGGTATTTGCGGGACTCGTCCTTCGCGTCGCCTAATTCTTGTTGTAAACAATAGATTCGACTCAAATACTGTTCAATTTCTTGAGATTTTTCTCTCTCATGTCTGGCCATCACATCCTTATATCGTCGCTCCTCTTCTCCACGACGTTCTTCAGACTGTATCTCAATATCTCTCAACTGTTCCTCTAATAAATGTATTCTAAGAGAGTATACAATAATCAATATTTAATTAAATATTAATAAATTATTAATAATTCAAATGAATGGAAAGCCATTGATTTGAGGCAAATATTATGTGATTTCATCGAAGCGTTTGTTTGAAGGCTTGAAAGCAATCAAAATATAGGAAATTATATAAACGTTTGACAACAAAACTGTTGTAAACGTCAACAAAACGGGTAATAATAGGTTGCGATCTATGGATAGAAATGCATTCAATGGGAGATTCCATTCCAGACAAGGGTTGGGTTCGGAAACAACTCTCATTTGGATCCAATCATTTGAATTGAAATTAACTGAATTAATGAGAAAAAGTGGACATTACTTGCTTAGGAGGTTTGCGTTTTCCTGTTTGACTCGAGTATATTTGTCTTCGTTACTGATCTGGCCTTCGGACAAATGGTTGACCTGTTCCTGCAATACTTGGATCTGTCGCCAAACAAATTGCAATAAGAACTTCATTCGCAACACTTTGTCATTAAATTAATTAATTGTAAAGAATTGAACCCACTTTTTGAGTCAAATTCAAGACGTCTTCTTCTATAGTGATCGTGTCATTAATCATATCATCTGATTCACAGCTCAAAGAACTCATAGGACTCGAGCCATTGGTCCCATTGGTTGGACTGCTTCGGAACAGTTCCCTGAAATCATTTGATAGAAAGCAAACAAATTATAACAAATTCCAGGCTTTCACTCAAAACAAATTAATCCGGATTTAAATATCATGGGATCAAAGGTTGAGCCGATTGTTAAACCATAAGATCACTAATCCCTTAACTCATAACAATTGGTCACAACTTTGGTTAATAATAATCGCTTTGAAACAAAATAATTAAAATATTTGGTGGAAAGTGATATAAAACTATTATTATATTTAATGGTTGCAAATGAGGCCAAAAGAGGTTAAGACAGTTGTCATACTTTGCGTGTTGTGCCGAAGAGGACACTCTCTTGAAGTTGTGGTTAGAAGTGGACCGTCGATACATTTGATGGCAGTTATCACAAATCAATTAATTGGTTTACTTGTAATTCGTTTTTAATAAAAACAATTAAATAATAAAATAATGATTTAAATGAAATGAAATGAAACCAAAACAGTGTTGACTCACATTCTGTGCCAATACTAACGAAACACTTGTTTTCTATTCAAACAAACAAATCGCACATAAGATGTGAACCACCCCTCAGGCTATCGCTCAGTACAAACACCAGTCCCGGACGTCACCAAACAGACATACAAACTGACATATCTTCTCATTTGGGATGTTCTCCACTAAATTTACAATAGAGTTGATAGTATATCAATGTATCATGCTCAATTATTTATCAATTATTTAATTTCATTTATTTTCTGATAACACTCTTTATGTCAATCTCAAGGTTTCCTTCATTTTTTAACTCTAATAACCAGTAAATCAAATAAAAGTGACTCAATTCGTTATATTTGAAAAGAAGCTTGGAGAAAACTTATTATTTGACCTTGCACACTATACAGAGTACACCATTCTCTGTGTTTTGGCATTTCTTTGAAAAGTTTGAATTCAAAATAGATTTGGAGCTCATTAGGGGATTGTGTCGAAGATATGAACAAATTTTATTTAAACCGATTGTCTTAACCATAATTTTAATTCTGGGATCAGTTGTGATAATTATTGACCGAATAAATGGTTGTAAACCGGAATCAATTCTCTTAATCAGAATCTCAAAGAATCGAACATTTCTGTTGAGTTGAAACTTATGTGAGTTTTAGTAGAATTTAATGACTCGAACATTGAATTTGAGTCCAATAACTGATATATTGACTCATAAAAGACATTATTAGGAAAAACTTCACTCAAATAAATATAAAATTTTTATTAAAAAATCTATTTTTAATTGAAATTATGTTTGATTTGATTGCGAATTATTTTCGTGGTATTGGGCTATCAGTTGCTTTCGTTTAGCCATTTGTGCCGTTTTTTGAGCTAATAATCCGATTTGTTCCTCGAAAAGGCATTTAAGGCAGGGAATCATTTTCGGTAATTTGGGTAAATCACTGAATCGAACCCTCATATTATCGAAAGCGATTCCAACCCTTTCGTTGAACATTTCATTAAAGACGGGAACCTTTGCGTAACGTTGACTAAAATGTGTGAGAATTGTGAACTTCGCGTTCATATCGATCCCTTTTTCAATGGCTTCCGATGTAGTGCTATGAAACTTGAGTCGGGCCTCTTCTACCAACCCGTCCTCCATCGATGCCTCGTGAATGAGTAAATCGCAATTCTTTCCGATTCTGACCAAATTAGCGGTCGGTTGAGTGTCACCCGAATACACTATTTTGAAATTGGGTTCACCTTTTATAGTGAAAGAGATGCCATAACTGTGCGCACAGTGAGGCACCAAAACTGTCTTCAGTTCCTTTAAACGCAAAATCTCAAGAACTCTGTGATTAGTTTTTTCAATAAACTCCTGACAGAGAATTATTTGATAGGAATTCGATATCTTTTCAACGGATTGGTTATACTTCAGAAGCCATTTACAAACTGCGGGCGGAATAATCATTATTAAAGGTTCGCTCGTAAGACGGGATCGCTTTTTGAGGAGTTGAAGAATTCCCAAATGATGGTCGGCGTGAAGATGACTCACATAAATGGCTTTCAATTTCTTCAGATATGTTTGTGTCTCACTTCCATAAAATCGATACAACTGTCCGTACGTTCCTTCGCCACAGTCTAATAGAAAAGATGTTTCGGAATCGATATTAACCCAAATGGCACTCGTATTTCGCATCTTTGAAGGAACGGCTGAACCGGTCCCTAAGAATATCACTTCAGGATATTCCACTATTTTTGGCTCTAATTTCGAGATTTGTGACTCAAATTCAGACAAACTTTGGACAAAAGCTGAGTTAGAAAGGGCTTCGTTTCTGAACCCCTGAACATCATAATCATTGACAGCGGTCTCCAAATCAATTCCTTTCAAGTTTTTAGGCCTTAAATTAAATTTGGTTAAAGTCTTGGCGTTAAAAACTTTTTCACTCTTTTGGGTTATCTTTTGATTTGAGTGAAGTAAAGGGAAAACAAACGAATCGATTAAATTCAGTTTAATTTGTATTCGATTTGCGGCGACATTGCCTTCACTGGGAGTGTCCTCATTCAGTAACAAGTGGTCCACCGAATCACCCAAACGTTTGATCCATTGCTGATATCTTTGCTCTTCAAATACCTCTGAAGGAGTGAAATGAATCACAACTGTTAACAAGTGTTCGGAGTTTCCATTTCTTAAATTTTCAAAAATGGATTCATTGGTGACTAAAGAGTCGATATAATCAACAGACGGACACTCGAGGACTATGAAAATGGGTCCCTTGTCTTCCGGTCCGATCACATCCTGAGGACTAATGATTCGATTATCTGGAAGAACCACTTGTTCACCAGATTTAAGTTTGCCGAGGAGTGGACCGGGAGGTATCTTCAAATCTATGCACTTTTGAACCAACAATTCTCCGGGTCTTGACTTCAGTCGACATAAGTAGAGAAAAGACATCTCTTTTTCATCGATTACCGAATTGGGTTCAGTTTTGAATTTCTTATTCATTTGTTTGTCTTCTTTTATAGATTGAAAAATAGGGAAACATTTGACGAGAATATCGATGTCTTCATAATTATAATCGACATAAGAATTGGTTTTGACAGTCATTCCCGAAAACTTAAAGAAATATTCGTAAAGACTTAATAGGATTTCCAAATTCTGTGGTCCATGAAGTGTGAGTGAAGGCACTCCTATGTCTTGACAGGTGAGGGCCAAACCTACCAGTCCTGAGAGGTTTTCGCTGCTCCGTTTGGTTATGAAGACGTTTTCAAGTTTAGCTAGCTTAGATCTTCAAACAATTCTATTTTAGACAAAATCAAACATTTAATTAGTTATACAATACTTGTGTTCATTTGCCAGACGTTGTGTTCCTTCTCCACAATTAAATAAATAGCTGTTCCTATCGGTAATGATATAGAGAGCTCTGGGATTGCCTTCGGATCCATTGCCCAATACATTCAATTGGAACAGATTTGATGGGATAGTGTTCTTCGCGTTTTTCTTTGCGTTATTCTTTCGATTGTCTCTCAATTTCTGCAACAACTCTGTGTTGTCTTTCGGCATATCTCTTAGTTTTGTTTGAAACGAATTAATGGATAAATATTTATTAAAATACTTTATATTTAATGAATTTTTCAAAATATTTGCAAAACTCGTGTTTGAATATAAACCAAAGGCAGCCATACTTTCACCCAATTTGTGATGCAATCAATGCTTAAAACTCTGTTTACAATCGGAAATGCATTTGAAATGCAGACCTTTTTTCACTATAACTCAACACATTTTCTATATGAATAGGTTCTTGATTTGCATAAAAAATTGTTTATAAAAATAAGAAAATTTAATCAAAATTTAAATCCATTTAAAGATTGAAATAATGAGAGAATGAGCCAAAAAATTGATGGATTCCTGTTTTGGCGAAAGACCCTCAATGGTTGTCAACACATATTGGCTCCAATGGTGGATCAGTCAGAGCTGGCCTTTCGGCTTCTGGTCAGAAAGTATTACGGCGTTCAGTGCGCTTACACTCCGATGATTAACGCAAACGGTTTCATCAAAAATGTCAAATACAGAAAACAATGTCTACAAACAGCAGAAGGCGATCGACCCCTCATTCTTCAGGTAATCTTCTGAACGATAGCCAAAAAGGATTTAATTGTTGGAACTGTTTGTCAATAGTTTTGTGCAAACAATACCCAAATATTTTTAGAGGCGGCAAAACTTGCGGCCAATCACTGCGATGCCATTGATCTGAATCTGGGATGTCCTCAATCAGTGGCCAAACGCGGACATTACGGCGCTTTCCTTATGGACGAATGGGATCTGATCTATGATATGAGTAAATTCAATCATTTTTTAAATTTTTTCATTCAATTAATAAAATGTGTTTTCAGTCAAAACAGCTTCGGATGAGTTGGAAGTTCCGATTACCTGCAAAATAAGGGTTTTCCCACAAATTGACAAAACTGTGGAATTCGCTAAAATGTTGGAAAAAGCGGGCGTTTCGTTGATTTGCGTAAGAATTACAACCAATTGTTGATTATCTGACAGCTGATTGATGACAACTTTCAGGTTCACGGGAGGCGCAGAGAACAGAAGGGACCCCTCACCGGAGTCGCCGATTGGCAATACATCAAAGCAGTGAAGTATTCAATTAAACCCATATTTTGCAGCCATTAATTGATTTCTGGTTTGTAAAGAAATGCGGTTAAGATTCCGGTGTTCGCCAACGGAAACATACTTTCACTCAATGACGTCAACAAATGTTTAGACGAGACCGGAGTCGAGGGAGTCATGTCTGCTGAGGGCATTCTTCATAATCCGGCCATATTTACAGGCAGAAGAGTCCCCGTCTGGACAGTTGCAGAACAGTACCTGTCCCTCGTTCGTGAACACCCTTGCCCATTTTCTTATATAAGAGGACATATCTTTAAATTTTTTCACCACTGTTTTATGCAGTCCTCAAATTTGGATTTGAGGGAAGTGGTGGCCAAAGCACATACTGTCGACCAATTAGAAAATGTCACTCAAGAGTTGAAAAATAGATATCAAAATACTTTTGAAAATGAGAGACAAATGACAAATGATTGGCAGAACTGTTCAGAAATTCCTGTCTTTGTCGCTCAGTCTTATATAAGACCCGAACCAAAGATAATTAACTCAAATATAATCAGTAAAAGGCCTTCTGCTCAAGAAAATGAAGAATTGTCTCAGAATTCGGAAGACATAAGAGTTTCGAAAAAGAAATTAAAGCGAATGAATCGTCAAATCGATAGCAAAGAGAAAGTAAAGTCTGTAAACAAACGCATTCTTTGCACTCTTTGTCCGAACCCTAAGGGAGAGAAATGTGAATTTGGGATCTGTCGGACCTGTTGTCGCAAAAAGACTTTTTCCGAAAAGTTGGAGTGCATTGGTATGTCTCTGTCTCTGTCTATGTCTCACCTTTTTTGATGGCTTTCCTTTTCAGGCCATAAATTTCTTGTGAAGACAACTAAAACATCGCCACAAAAAGATTTATCCGATTCTTAAACAAAATAACTTAAAACAAGAATTCAAAGTAAAGCGACGAATATAAGGCCCGACTTTTAAATCGTAAAATTTTTACCTTGCTATATTTCAAATTAAATCCAATAAATGTTAATATTAATCGACAATAATTTTGAGGAAAATAAAATGTTTTGTATTAGAAATCTAAATGATTAGCCCTTCCAATGGTCATCCAATGGTTACCTCTAATGCTCGACACAGAGCTCTGATTTTTTGTGATTAAAAATTATTTTCTCCAATCAAACAGTTATATAGAGGAACTCCATCCCTGTGCCAACTATTTTTCTACTATTTTTCTATTATTGGAATTTGAATAAAAGAAATGATTGAAATCCATTAACTTAGAGACCGATTCCTTAAGGATTGCAATCAAATTGGTTTATACTGTTTGGAGCCTCCGATTAGATTACGAAACAAATTATATTAAAACAAATCAATTGAATTCTTCATTTCATAGGAATCAATGAAAAAGTGATGTTATGGTGAGCCACAAGTGCTTCCATAGACAGAAAGGACGACAATTAAAATATGAATTTAATGATAATTCGAAAATAACTTTATTTTTACACAATTTTTGTTTAAATAAACGTTAAAACGATTGTAAAGCAAACATCGATTTGAGTTATAATTAAATATATACAGAATTTATCGACTATTTTATAGTTTTAAAGCTTTGATATTAACCACGAATTTTAAAAATACTGCTTTGAATCGAAAAATTTGTAGTTTTTGTTGATATATATTATTGTTATTATTTGTAACTCTTTTCTAATTGAAATGAAAATTAAATCAATGTTTTATGTGATGTGCGCTTCAAATGTCATTCAATTTATTATATGTTTCGACAAAACAGAATAATCTAAGAACTTTTCGAAAGGAATTTCAAACCAATAGTCGATTATTTCATGCGATTTGAGCGATAACTTGATTATCGCTGATTAGATGTCTGTCCAGTGGCGGCGTTAAGTACCCGATTGCCGGCATTAATGAGTTGTAAGTTATGGTTATGGCTGTGGTTATGGTTGTGATGATGTGTTACTCGACTATTCATAAGGTTATTGTTATTTGGCATTAAATTCGCTGAGGAGTACATCATTGCGGGCCTCGACCCGTTGGAACTCGAGTTAGCCCTTTCTCTGAGCCCTTTGTTCTCTGCGGTCGACATCTTTGAAAACGCCAGTAAAGTGTCGGGGAAATTAGGCGGAGTGGCCGGTGTGTTGGCCGGAGTACACATCTGAACAAACAAATAGTTATTGAAGTAAATCATCGAAAGACTAACAAAAGAGTATTTCCAATAAACACGAAATTGAATTCTTATAGAGAGACTCAATTGAAGGGATCACACGATTGGAAATTCCCTGATTTTAGAACAGATTTTAAAACTTTTCAAAAGTCAACGTTTATATTCATATTTTCAAAAATCCCTTCCCTTCCTTTCACGACATATAGTTGAAAGTCTTGGTTATGCCGTCCTTAAGATATGTAAACAATATTATTGATAATATTCTGATCACAAGAATAACAATTAATTTGAAATTAATGTAAAATTATTCCGGAGTTGAATATCTGGAGCAGATTTGGTGCTGTCCTATAGGATTGACTCAATTACTTACTTATATAAAACCAGTTATAGCGGTATATAATTGATATCAGTCTCTGTACTAATAATAAATAAGAGTTGCAATAGTTATGCGATCAATGATCATGCTCATTTTATATCAATCATACTAAAGGGTTAGAGCCATCGATACATATTTGGGTAAAGGTTTGAATAGAAATCAAGAGCTTTGAGAACAAGTGTGATATGGGGTCAGAATCAGGACTCAGAGACGGAGAGAGAAAACTGGTTACAAATGATTACAAATTAGTAATTCATATCTCAGTCTATCATTGGATACATTTTGGCCACAATTTGATGAAATAAATAACACATAAACAGCATATAAACAAACATTTAATATGTAAACACCAGTTGTGTCGTTCATTAACCTTATTCACTGAAATCCTAA